>CM019067.1:209117642-209404244 GCA_009667805.1 Leptobrachium leishanense | reverse complement strand
AGGTATGGGGTGGATCATTTGGATATTACACTGTGGTTGCGTTTGATGGGGGCACAGAAGGTGTTTCCCTTTCCAGGAGGAGTCGGTGGGGGAGGAGTCAATTCCCCATCGGCTGGTGTTAAAAAGGGTTCGTGCTGGCAGTTTAACGAGGGTCAGTGCAAGTTTGGTGCATGGTGCAGATACAAACACGAATGTTCACATTGTGGAGATTTGATAAATCTGAGGCATCCTATAAAGCATATAGGGCAGCCAATAAAGCATGTAAAAATGCGATTAGATGGGCTAAACTAGAAATGAAAAAGAAATAGCCAAAGAGAGCAAGACCAACCCTAAAAGATTCTTTAGCTACATAAATTCTAAAAAAACCAAGAGTGAAAATGTAGGTTCACTAAAATCTGAGTCAGGGTTATTGTTAACTGAAGATCAGGATAAGGCAGAAATTTTAAATGATTATTTTTCTTCAGTATTTATCAGAGAAACCTATAACAGGAGACATGAAATTCATTAATAAAAACTTACTAATACAAAGTGACTGGTTGACTCAGGACAAGGTTTTGCAGAAATTAAACAATGTGAATAAAGCCCCAGGGCCAGATGGAATTCACCCACGAGTACTGAGAGAGCTATGTGTTGAAATATGTAAACCTCTGTTCTTAATCTTTCAAGATTCTTTTCTTTCAGGAATAGTACCAGAGGATTGGAGAAAAGCTGACGTGGTCCCTATATTTAAGAAAGGTTTAAAATTTGTGCCTGGGAATTATAGACCTGTGAGCTTAACATCTGTGGCTGGGAAAGTATTTGAGGGGTTACTAAGGGATAATATTCAGGAATTTATTGTGAGGTATAATGTTATTGGCAAAAATCAGCATGGTTTCATGAAACACAGATCATGTCAGACTAACCTAATTACGTTCTATGAGGAAGTAAGTAGAAGTATAGATCAGGGGGTTGCAGTGGATGTGATTTACTTAGATTTTGCCAAAGCTTTCGACACAGTTCCACACAAAGGTTACTATTTAAATTGAGAAAATTGGTCTAGATGAAATACTTGTTCTTGGATAGAAAACTGGCTAAAAGATAGGGTACAGAGAGTGGTCATAAATGGTACATTTTCAAGATGGACACCAGTGGTAAGCGGTGTCCCTTAGGGGTCTGTTATAGGACCAATACTATTCAATTTATTTATAAATGACCTTGAGATAGGCATTGAAAGTCATGTATCAGTGTTTGCAGATGACACAAAACTAGGAAAAGTAATACAATGTGAGCAGGATGTTACTTTGCTGCAGAGGGATTTAGATAAATTGGGGGACTGGGCACTTAAATGGCAGATGAGATTTAATCTAGATAAATGCAAAGTTATGCACTTTGGAGTGAAGAACACACAAGTAATTTATACCCTAAATGGTACAGAGTTAGGGAAATCCAGGCAGGAGAAGGATTTGGGAATAATCATAGACTTCAAACTAAGTAACAATGTGCAATGTCAAACAGCAGCCGCCAAGGCCAGCAAAGTATTGGCATGCATTAAAAGGGGAGTTCACTCACGGGATGAAAACATAATTTTGCCTCTGTATAAATCAATGGTCAGGGCGCACCTTGAATATGCCGTGCAATTTTGGGCACCTGTCTTAAAAAAAGATATTATAGCGTTAGAAAAAGTGCAGAGACGGGCAACTAAATTAATAAGGGGAATGGAAGGGTTAAGTTATGAGGAAAGACTAACAAGCTTAAACCTGTTTAGTTTAGAGAAACGGCGCCTTAGAGGGGATCTGATAACCTTATATAAATATATACGGGCCATTATCAACCATTGTCTGATAACCTATTCATTAACAGGTCTATACATAGGACAAGGGGTCATCCATTTAGACTGGAAGAAAGAAAATTTAGCCTACAGCATAGGAAGGGTTATTTTACGGTGAGAACAATAAAGCTGTGGAATTCTCTGCCTGTTGAGGTGGTTGGGTCAGAGTCTGTACAGACTTTTAAAAAACGACTGGATGACTTCCTGCAGACACAGAATATTAAGGGTTATAATATTTAATATGTGGGTAAAAGCTTCTTGATCCAAGGAGAAATCTGTCATTCTGGGGTCAAGAAGGAATTTTTTTCCCGGTATGTTGCATATTTCAGACTGGGTTTTTTGCCTTCTTTTGGATCAACAGCAGTAGGTTATGTGGGAGAGGCTGAACCCGATGGACGCATGTCTTTTTTCAGCCTATATAACTATGTATTCATTGTTCAGATGTTTTAAGAGGGCAAGACAAGGGGGTTTGCCTTTTGGAGGGTCTGGAGAGGGGAGCTTCCCCGGTGAATCTCGACGCGATGTTACCGTGGCTAAGGCTTTACGGAAGACGTAGAGATGCAGAGTTTTTACAGGAGGGGTTTGGTGTTGGGTTTCGGATTCCTTTTGTGGCAAGGCCGGGTGGTGGCAAGCTAAGAAATTTGAAGTCGGCTAGAGAGTATCCGGAGGTAGTCCGGGAGAAGGTGTTTAAAGAGATCGGGGCTGGTAGGATGGCAGGTCCCTTTCTCGTCCCCTATGGTGCGGGATTTGAGGATATCCCCCTTGGGGGTTGTGCCGACGCGGAAGGCAGGTGAATTTCGTTTGATTCATCATTTATCCTTTCCACAGGGAAAATCGGTGAATGATGATATTGGTGAGGAGTTTGCCTCGGTGTCATACGTGTCATTTGATTCTGCGGTCAGTTTGGTTCGTGAGGCAGGACCGGGTGCTTTGATGGCCAAGGTGGATATTGAGTCTGCTTTTCGGTTATTACTTATTCATCCTTCGTGTCATCTTCTGGGATTTTGGTTTGAAGGAGAATTTTATGTGGATTTATGTTTGCCTATGGGGTGTTCCATTTCCTGTTCCTTTTTTGAATGTTTCAGTACATTTTTGGAATGGGTGGGACGTGAAGTGGCAGGATCGAACAATCTGACTCATTATCTGGATGATTTCTGGTGCGTGGGGAAGGAAGGGACAGGAGAGTGTCTGCACATTCTTCGGTCTTTTCAGTGGGTGGCAAATCGATTTGGTGTTCCTTTTGGAAGGTCCAGCATCAGTTATCACTTTCTTGGGAATTGAGATTGATTCAAGTAAGGGTGAGTGTCGTTTACCTATGAAGAAAGTGGTGGAAGCTTTGGGGCAGGTTGAAGGGGCATTGTCGGTTAAGAAACTGCAATTGAGAGAGCTCCAGTCGCTGATTGGTCACTTGAATTTTGCATGCAGGGTCATTCCGGTGGGAAGAGTCTTTTTACGGGGTTTGGCTTTGGCGACGCGGGGTGTTCGGGAAGGTCATCACTTGGTTAGGATTTCCAGTACCATGAAAGTAGATTTGGAAGTGTGGAAATCCTTTTTGCTGGGGTTCAATGGGGTGGCTTTATTTCCTTCAAAAGAGATTTTGGCTAAGGAGTTGGAATTTTTTACGGACGCCTCGGGAGGTGTTGGTTTTGGAGTATATTTTGGGGGACGTTGGTGTGCGTCTCGCTGGCCAGATAGCTGGTTGGCATCTTCCTTGGTGCGGAATTTGGCCTTTTTGGAGTTGGTTCCATTAGTTGTGGCCTTGGAGCTGTGGGGAGGTGCTCTGGAGGGAAGAAGGATTTTGTTTCATTCTGACAACATGGCGGTGGTGTCGGCGGTTAATTCTTTGTCGGCTTCATCCTTGCCAGTCATCACATTGCTGAAGAGATTTGCTTTGATGTGTCTTAAGTTTAATGTTTTATGCAGGGCAAGGCATGTCCCGGGTCGCCTTAACTCAGTGGCGGATGCTTTGTCTCGTTTTCAGTGGGGCAGGTTTCGTTCCCTGGCTCCGATGGCGGAGGAGGTGGGCACCCCTTGTCCGGAGGGCCTTTGGCAGCTAGGCTCGGAATTTTTGGAAGATGGGTGAGAGGTTCTTTGTCGGAGTCATCTTGGAAGGCCTACTCGCGAGTATGGAGGGAGTGGGACGCTTTGGCCGAGCGGTTCAGGTACGTGACAGTGGGTGGTTTGGATGAGGATAGTCTGCTTAGGGCATACCTCATTCGGTTATTTGAGTCTGGGGCGTCTCCTGGAGTGGTTCGGCAGTCTTTAGCCGCCTTGGCTTTCCTTTTTCAAGTATCGGGAAAAAGAGATTTCACCAAGGATTTTGTTATCAGATGTGCAGTTCGGGGTTATGTGAAGGGGAAATGCAGGGAGGACGCTAGGCGTCCAGTTTCGAGACAATTATTGGAGGGGCTATGGGATTTTGTTGGGAGTTTTTGTTCTTCACCTCATGAGGTTCGACTCCTGAGGGCGGCCTTTTGTTTTGTTTGGGGTTTTTTGGGGCTTTGAGTGGGTGAGCTGGTTTGTAATTCTAAGAGAGGAGGTGGTGGTTTAGGAGCTGATGCGGTTTGGTTGGGAGTTAATGATCTGGTTATTTGGGTTGCTAACTCCAAGACGGATCAGTTGGGCAGGGGGCGCAGAGTTGGTTTATTTAGTGTGGATAACTGCGTGGTTTGTCCAGTGGAGAACGTTAAGAAATTTTTGGAAGTAAGGGTAGAGTCTAGTGTGCCTTTTTTATGTCACGCGGACGGGTCGGCTTTATCAAGATTTCAGTTTATTTCTATTTTTAATAAGGGTTTGGTGAGCTTAGGGAGAGATCCGAAGGAATTTGGTTCTCATTCTTTTCGTATTGGGGCTGCAACGGCAGCTTCAAGGTTGGGTTTGTCGGCAACGGAAATTCAGGAATTGGGAAGATGGAACTCAAGGGCTTTTAAGTCTTACGTTCGTCCTGGTTTGCGGTCATGAATTTTGTAATCAACTGTTAAAGCTGCGAGGCTATGTGGAGGACAGTTTGATGTATGTTATGTGATTTTATGTTTTCAACTTTATAAAAAATAAAAAAAAATAAAAAAAGATAATTATGAAATATATAAACTTATACATGAAATATGAATTATACCTTTTATACAGAATATATATATTCTATTTTATCTTTTGTAAATGTGTTTGGGGTTGAGTGTGGGGGTTTGGAGTATGTGGAGGCAAGGAGTTGGTGTTTGTTTCTGATATGTTTTTCTTTACAGGTATGATCTCGATTTTTGGAGGGATGTGTGGTGGTTTGGTGGGGAATTTTTTCCTTTAAACTTTTTGTGTGGGGAGTTTTTCTTTTTTAGTATTTTGTATGGTGAAATATTTTCCTTTTTAATATATTTTGTGTGGTGGAGATGTTGGTAATGTGTTTTTGTTTTTGCAGATCCTCCAAGAGTGGTGTGGATTATTGGAGACTCGCTGATTTTTTGGTCGAGAAGAAGGGCGTTGGTGAGATCCTCTGGAGTTCAGATGGGTCTGCTTGGGTCAGCAACACGGGTACGGTGGATCAGAATCCGTGGACTCCTATGGGAGGAGTTTAAGCCGACGATTTTGGGTGCCCTGAGGCACGGTGAAGTTCCCCATGTGCTGGTGGTCCACATTGGAGGGAACGATTTAGGTGTGGTCCCTCTTTGTATGCTGCGGAGGAGATGCAGGAAGATCTGCGGCAGTTGAGGGTGTGGTCACCATGGACAGTGGTGGTGTGGTTCCAGGTGATGCCAAGGATGGTGTGGGAGCAGGCGGAGAACGAGGAGGCGGTGCGGCTGGGCCGTATCAAACTGAATCGAAGCATGGGACGGTTCGTGAGGAGGATGGAGGGTGTGGTGGTGCGACATCTACCTTTTGAAGAGGAGGAGGCGGAGTGCTATTTTATGGCAGATGGTGTTCACTTGACAGATGTGGGCAAGGATCTGTTCATCCTGGGGCTCAAGGAAGGGATCGAACAAGCCCTGTTTTTTCTTGGTGGGGGAGCTCTCCCATAAGGGGGTTATGTGAGGAGCTCGTGGCGGGGGCTTGTAGGCAGTGCTGGCTAGGGGTTCCTTTTTAGTTAGGATTACTTTGTTAGATGGCTGGGAGTTGGGTAGATTTTTGGTGGTTGGTTGGTTTGGAGGTGTGTGGGGGTTGTGGGGAGTCCTCTTTCAGCACTGGATTATTGTTTTAATTTGTTATTAGAATTGTTGTGTTATTTTGGTGGGGTTTTAGTGTGGAGTTTTTAGCAGTGGCATATATATAATAAATATATATATTATTCCACAGTTATGTGTTTGCGTATTCTTTGTGTGTTTCTTGTCTCCCGCAGTCTGACCCGGTCATCAGTAGGCGACTTAATACACCCTGTTACATACCCTGCAAACCCCATATAAATACACCCTGTTACATACCCTGCAAACCCCATATAGATACATACCTACATACCCTGCAAATCCCATATAGATACATACCTACATACCCTGCAAACCCCATATAGATACATACCTACATACCCTGCAAACCCCATATAGATACATACCTACATACCCTGCAAACCCCATATAGATACATACCTACAGTTGTGTTCAAAATTATTCAACTCCCAATGCTGTAAAGGGTTTTAGGGAATTTAGTGTACATTTGTAATTGTATTCAGAATGAAATCCTACAAGGACTTTTTAAAGAACCATATGCAACTAAAATGACATCAATTGGTTTTGTAATACAGTAGTAAATTTTGTTTCTTTTTGTGAATTCTTCATTGACACAATTATTCAACCCCTTAAAGACACCAACTCTGAAGAACAGAGGTTCATTCAAGTGTTTTTCAATCAGGTATTGAAAACACCTGTGGATGTCACGGAGCAGTAATAAAGCATAATGAGCACCAATTAGGCAGCTTTAAAATGACTGATACTCAGCTCCTTCTAGACATTTACTGGTGTATGGCCTATGAAGAAAAGAACACCTTGCCTACTGTGAAGCATGGCGGGGGGGGGGGGGGGTCAATCATGCTTTGGGGTTGTTTTGCTTCTGCAGGTACAGGGAAGCTTCAGCGTGTGCAAGGTACCATGAATTCTCTTCAGTACCAGGAGATATTGGATGACAATGTGATGCAGTCCGTCACAAATCTGAGGCTTGGGAGACGATGGACCTTTCAACAGGACAATGATCCCAAGCATACCTCAAAGTCCACTAGAGCATGGTTGCAGATTAAAGGCTGGAACATTTTGGAGTGGCCATCGCAGTCACCTGACTTAAATCCGATTGAGAACCTCTGGTGGGATTTAAAGAAAGCAGTTGCAGTGCGCAAGCCTAAGAATGTGACTGAACTGGAGGCTTTTTGCCCATGACGAATGGGCGAAGATACCCGTAGATCGCTGCAAGACACTTGTGTCAAGCTATGCTTCACATTTAAAAGCTGTTATAACTGTAAAAGGATGTTGTACTAAGTAATAAGATTGAATGTCACTTGGGGTTGAATAAACTGATAATGATGTGAGCACAGAAAAGACATTTGGGTTATTTCATTATAAATGTTATGTTATATTGTCTGACCTACACTTGCTCTTTGATTTAATTGTAAGCAAGATGACTGAATTGATCAAAGTCAATTCAATGGCCAAACTGGCCAAACACTAAATTTCAGTGGGGGTTGAATAATTTTGAACACAACTGTACATACCCTGCAAACGCCATATAAATAAACCCCGTTAGACACACACACACACACTGTGACGGAATGGGTGTTGTCCGCCTGCGGGTGTGCTCCTATCTGCTCCTCCCACTGCGCTTACCGCCGGCCCGACTACCGAGTGGCGCGGCACTCGGCGTCTCGTGCGGCCTGGAGTGACCCCGGGGAAGGGTTGGCGGGCTGTGGAGAGGGACCCCTGCGGGAGATCAGCCCGACCACCGAGCGTCACGGCACTCGGCGTCTCGAGCAGCTGATCTACTGACCTTGGTGGAGATCGGATCGTCCGTCGAGCTGTTCGGATAAGAATCGGATTTCCTTCGGACATGTAGCGCTCGATATACCGAGGCGCGGGAGACGCGCCGCTGCTTCGGATCGGATAGCGGAGTCGAAGCGGAGTCGATCTTTCGGTTGGTCGATGCGCATAAGACGCGCCGCTACTTAGATTCGGAACTCAGGCCCAGGGTAGCGGAGGCGAAGCGTGGTCGATCTTTCGGTAGGTCGATGCGCCGCTACCTGGTTTTCGGACACAGACCCAGGGTAGCGGGATCGTACCTCGTGGAGAATGTACCCCAGAGACCGCGAGGGATCTCAGGAGTACGACCGACAATAAAGGACACCAGGCGGAGCTGTATGCACTAGATGAACTAACTTTTACTGGGACAACCACACAATTTATAAACATTCGTACAGAGAGAGAACAATAGGAATCCCTGCCCGCCCCCATGAGTCTCATTGGCCCTCGCTGGAAAAAGGTACCTGGGTCCCGATTCGTATTGGCTGTTCCGAATCGGGGTGGTGCCGATTCGTACCCGGAAGGTCCGAATCGGCCATTTTACGATCCGATCAATTCGACCGGATCCACGAGGCACTGGGAAATGGCGGCGAGCAAAGCATACAATGGGGGTTTTAACATACGGTTCACAGTTACACATACGGGGAACACTTTTATTACATCACACAATAAAACCACATCTAATAAAATAAAACAAGGTGTTCTGCTGGTGCAACGGCACCTAGGAGTCTATGGTAACCCAAATGTCACAAAGGACTGTCCCTGGCTGAGGGTCCTGGGCCATTCCGTGACACACACTGTCACGGAATGGCCCAGGACCCTCAGCCAGGGACAGTCCTTTGTGACATTGGGTTACCATAGACTCCTAGGTGCCGTTGCACCAGCAGAACACCTTGTTTTATTTTCTTAGATGTGGTTTCATTGTGTGATGTAATAAAAGTGTCCCCGTATATGTACTGTGAAACATGTGTTAAAACCCCCCATTGTATGCTTTGCTCGCCGCCATTTCCCAGTGCCTCGTGGATCCGGTCGAATTGATCGGATCGTAAAATGGCCGATTCGAACCATCCGGCTATGAATCGGCACCACCCCGATTCGGAACAGCCAATACGAATCGGGGCCCAGGTACCCTTTTCCAGCGAGGGCCAATGAGACTCATGGGGGCGGGCAGGGATTCCTATTGTTTTCTTACTGTACGAATGTTTATAAATATATGTTAAAAGTTAGTTCATATAGTGCATACAGCTCCGCCTGGTGTCCTTTATTGCTGTCCGTCCTATGGAGATCCCGCGCGGTCTCAAGGTACGTTCCGAACGAGGTACGATCCGGCTACCCTGTGTCTGCATCTCGGATCAGAACAGAGGTGCATTGTACAGGCTTCGATCAACGATCGACCACGCTTCGATTCCGCTGCCCTGGGCCTGAGGCCCGAATCGAAGTAGCGGCGCGTCTTACGTGCATCGACTAACCAAAGGATCGACCACGCTTCGACTCCGCTATCCGATCCGAAGCTGCGGCTCGTCTCACGCGCCCTGGTATATCGAGCGCTACACGATCGAAGGAAATCCGAAACGTTTCCCATCCGAACGGCCCAACGGACGAAACGTTTCCCATCCGAACGGCAGCTCCACAGACCATCCGATCTCCACCAAGGTCATTAGATCAGCTGCTCGAGACGCTGAGTGCCGTGTCACTCGGTGGTCGGGCTGATCTCCCGCAGGGGTCCCTCTCCACAGCCCGCTAACCTTCCCCGGGGTCACTCCAGCCACGAGACGCCGAGTGCCGCGCCACTCGGTTGTCGGCCCGGTAAGCGCAGTGGGAGGAGCAGATAGGACCACACCGCAGACGGACAACACCCATTCCGTCACACACCCCCCTTACACACAACAACACACACCCCCTTCCACACACCCCCCTTACACACACACCCCCCACACACACCCCCCCTTACACACACCCCCCCTTACACACACACCCCCCTTACACACACCCCAACCTTACACACACCCCCCCTTACACACCCCCCCCTTACACACACACACACCCCCTTAACAACATACACACACACCCCCCTACACACACCCACAACACCCCCCCTACACACACACACCCCCCCCTACACACACACAACGGCCCCCCCCTACACACACACCCCCCTACACACACACACACCCACCCCACGCCCTTACACACACACACACCACCACCCCTTACACACACACACCACACCCCCACGCCCTTAACACACACACACACCCACCCCACGCCCCTTACACACACACACACCCCACGCCCCTTACACACCACACACCCACCCCACGCCCCTTACAACACACACACCCACCCCACGCCCTTACACACACACACACCCACCCCACGCCCCTTACACACACACACACCACCCACGCCCTTACACAACACACACCACACCCCACGCCCCTTAACACACACACACCCACCCCACGCCCCTTACACACACACACACACCACCCGCCCCTTACACACACACACACCCACCCCACGCCCCTTACACACACACACACCCACCCCACGCCCCTTACACCACACACACCCACCCCACGCCCCTTACACACACACCAACCCGCCCCTTACACACACACCACCCCCTTACACACACACCCCCCCCTTACACACACCCCCCCTTACACACACACCCCCCCCTTACACACACCCCACCCCCCCACTTACACACACACCCACCCCCCCTACACACACACCCACCCCCCTTACACCACCCACCCCCCCTTACACACACCCACCCCCCCTTACACACACCCACCCCCCCTTACACACACACCCCCCCTTACAACACACCACCACTCCCCCCCTTACACACACCCACCCCCCCTTACACACACACCCCACCCCCCCTTACAACACACACACCCCCTTCACACACACCACCCCCCTTACACACCCCCCCCCCTTCACACACACCCACCCCCCCCCTTACACACACACCACCCCCCTTTACACACACACCACCCCCCTTACACACACACACACCCCCCCCTACACACACACACACCCCCCTACACACACACACACACCCCCCCTACACACACACACACACACACCCACCCGTACACACACACCCACCCCCCCTACACCACACACCCACCCCCCTCCTACACACACCCACCCCCCCCCTTCACACACACCACCCCCCTTACACACACCCCACCCCTTGTTACACACACACCCACCCCCCCTTACACACACCCACCCCCTTCACACACCACACCACCCCCCCTACAACACACACCCCCCTACACACACACACCCCCCCCTACACCACACACCCCCCTTACACACACACACACCCCCCCTTACACACACACCACCCCCCTTACACACACACCACCCCCCTTACACACACACCCCCCCCCTTACACACACACCACCCCCCCCCTTACCACACAACACACCCCCCCTTACACACACACACACCACCCTTACCACCACAACACACCCCCTTACACCACACCACACACACACACAACCCTTACAACACACCACACACACAACACACACACACACACCCTTACACACCACACACCCTTACACACACACCCTTACACACACACACACACCTTACACACACACACCCTTACACACACCACCCCCTTACACACACACACCCCCTTACACACACACACACACCCCCCTTACACACACACACACACACCCCCCCTTACACACACCCCCCTTAACACACACACCCCTTACACACACACACACCCCTTACACACACACACCCCTTACACACACACACCCCCTTACACACACACACCCTTACACACACACCACCCCTTACACCCACACACCCCTTACACCCCACCACACCCCCCTTACACACACCACCCCTTACACACACACACGCCTTACCACACACACACCCCCCTTACCACACACCACCCCCCTTAACACACACACCCCCTTACACACACACACCCCTTACACCCCCACACACACCCTTACACCACACCACACACACCCCCCCTTACACACCCACGCCCTTACACACACCACCCCTTACACACACCCACCCCCCCTTACCACACACCCACCCCCTTTTACCACACACCCACCCCCCCTTACCACACACCCACCCCCCCCTTACACACACACCCACCCCCCCTTACCACACACCCCCCCCTTACACACACCCACCCCCCTTACACACACCCACCCCCCCCTTTACACACACCACCCCCTTACACACACACACCCCCCTACACACACCCCCCTTGACACACACCCCCCTTACACACACACACACACACACACCCCCGTTACATACACACCCCCGTTACATACACACCCCCCGTTACATACACACCCCCCCGTTACATACACACCCCCCGTTACATACACACACACACCCCCGTTACACCACACACACCCCCGTTACACACACACACACCCCCCCGTTACACACACACACCCCCCGTTACACACACACACACCCCCGTTAACACACACACACCCCCCCGTTACACACACACACACCCCCCGTTACATACACACACACCCCCCCGTTACATACACACACACCCCCCGTTACATACACACACACCCCCGTTACATACACACACACCCCCCGTTACATACACACACCCCCCCCCCGTTACATACACACACACCCCCCGTTACATACACACACCCCCCCGTTACATACACACACACACACCCCCCCGTTACATACACACCACACCCCCCCGTTACATACACACCCCCCGTTACATACACACACACACACACACCCCCGTTACATACACACACACCCCCCCGTTACATACACACACACCCCCCCGTTACATACACACCCCCGTTACATACACCCCCCCCCCGTTACATACACACACCCCCCCCCGTTACATACACACAACCCCCCCCCGTTACATACACACACACCCCCCGTTACATACACACACACCCCCCCGTTACATACACACACACCCCCCCGTTACATACACACACACCCCCCCGTTACATACACACACACACCCCCCACCCGTTACATCACACCCCCGTTACATACACACACACCCCCCGTTACATACACACACACCCCCCGTTACATACACACACACCCCCCGTTACATACACACACACCCCCCGTTACATACACACACACCCCCCGTTACATACACCACACACCCCCCGTTACATACACACCCCCCCGTTACATACACACACCCCCCCGTTACATACACACAACACACACCCCCCGTTACATACACACACACCCCCCCCCCCGTTACACACACACCCCCCCCCCCCGTTACATACACACACACACCCCCCCCGTTACATACACACACACCCCCCCCCCCGTTACATACACACACACACCCCCCCCTACATACACACACACCCCCCGTTACATACCACACACCCCCCCGTTACATACACCACACACACACACACACACACCCCCCCCCCCCCGTTACACATACACATACAGGGTTATTCAAAGAGATCCGAATGGCTGCCGAAAGGGAACCAAACCAAAATCAGCTTTCGGTTACCTTTCCTAGCCATTCGGCTATCCAGAGAGCAGGCAATTCGCCAAATGTTGGCGAATTGCCTGCACATACGGTGCCTGTTCGAGGGCAGTGAATCCCCACAGAGAAGCAATGCTTCGGCTATTCAGAGAGCAAAACCCAGCAGTGAAAAGTTGCCTAATTGCCCTGCCATTCGGTGGTTTCATTCAACAGGTTTATTCCGGCGAATCCCATAGGTGTCAATGTTAAAAATATTCCCGTTTTAATTAAATATCTAATAAACTGTTGATTATAATATTCTGCAGTAAAGAGTCTCTATAGATAAGCATTTTTCGTAAATTTCAGATATTTTTGCTCAGTAGTTTCTTTGCAAACAGCGTTTCACTTTTCAAACATTCAAGCGAGCGTTTGCGGTGACTTTTCCCTGCAATTCGGGGACCCTGTGGTGCTTGCTGAATACACCGTAGGGTTGCCGAAATGGGATCAACAAATCGCACTGATTTGAAGAGAACAAAAAGTCACCGAACGTGCGGTGACTTTTCGATTCTCTTTGAATAACCCTGATAGTGTTACTTTTATATGCTCCACTATTCCAAGCATTGGGAAACCTAAGAAACAAGGAATGAAAAAAGGCAACATGGTAAATATTCCTCTACAGAGGAAACATCTAATCTGAGGTTCTAGGTTTCCTGTTACTGAATACATTTTTGTGGTCGCAATAATCCTTTTTATGCTGTGAGGGGGAAAGTTATTCACAAACTTTAATGAAACGAGTAACCAATCTTCAATATTAAAATTACGTGCAATGTATATACCATTGTATTTTTGACTCAGAGGAACCACAACAGGTGTGGACTTCACGATGGATGCTTTTCCAATGGGTTCAAGTTCTTTCAAATCAGGAACTTTGTCATGGTAAATGAAATCATTGTCTTTCTTTGCAGCTACAAGAGCTCGGTTGATTTTGTCTGCCAAGTCTTTTACATTAACATATTCATCGTAGCGAGAAGCTACAGTTTTCACCAAATCGGAAGCATGCTAGAAAGAAAAAAAATGGATTCTGTCAAAATTGTATAAAAGGAAAGTCTTCGTTTAGTGCAGCAGAAAGACTGCTTGCTGGGTGCTAGGAAGGTCCTTTAAGTGTCTGAAAATTGGAAAGGTTAAATTACATTTTCATACATATAATAGGGCATCATATATTTCCGCAAACACAAATACTGTATGTTTATAGTGCAGTTTAGTATTCCGACCTTTTTACATCCTCATTTTAAATGATATGTAGCCCCTCATATTTTCCTTGCACCACTGAGATTGTATAACTTTTCCCCTGAATACAGGTTTGGCAAGAGTCAGTGCATGTGAAATACACAGCCAATGACTAGAGCAGTGTGCATGTGACCTATGCAGCCAATAGAGAGAGTTGTGTGCTGGAACTCTCCAGAAGGAAAGAAAACATGAGGGAGGTGAAAAGGACGCTGCAGAGAGTGCTGTGTGTCTGAGGCCTGGCAGCAGAGAAGCAGGTCGGGGTAGCCTCGTGGCTTTGAGCTGCAGCAGCGATAGAACCAGGCCAGGACAGTCTGTGTTTGGAGTGGCAGCACCGTGACCTCGGCCTGGTTTGGAAGGGAAAGATGTGGATGAAGAGCTGACAAATCCTGGATATTCTCCATGTGGCCTAGTGCGACGAGGCTGAAGTTGGTTCCTTATTCATGAAAATTGGTTTCTGAGTCAGATAAATGGTTCATAGAAGCAAGTGTTCTTTATAAAGGGTTAAATGCCATTGTGCCACAGATTTCAACATTGATTTGTATAGAGTTGGATGCCCTCTATTAAAAACTGTTGTCATTCGCATGGCCCAACAATTAGTTTGGCACAGAAACGGTGCCAACTGCTCCACGGGCACGGATTTTCATCTCATTTGAATAAGTAACTGATGTTTTTAAAGTGTTAAATGCCGTTGGGCTACTGATTTCAACATGGATTTATATAGAGTTGTATTCCCTCTAATAACCCCTTAGTGCAGTGGCGTAGCGTGGGTTGTCAGCGCCCGGGGCCAGCCAAGAATTGTGCGCGCCCCAACCTGTGGACACGTTATCGATATTGCCCCAGCCAGCTCACACATGAATATTGCCCCAGCCAGCTCTCACATGGATATTGCCCCAGCCAGCTCTCACATGGATATTGCCCCAGCCAGCTCTCACATGGATATTGCCCCAGCCAGCTCTCACATGGATATTGCCCCAGCCAGCTCTCACATGGATATTGCCCCAGCCAGCTCTCACATGGATATTGCCCCAGCCAGCTCTCACATGGATATTGCCCCAGCCAGCTCTCACATGGATATTGCCCCAGCCAGCTCTCACATGGATATTGCCCCAGCCAGCTCTCACATGGATATTGCCCCAGCAGCTCTCACATGGATATTGCCCCAGCCAGCTCTCACATGGATATTGCCCCAGCCAGCTCTCACATGGATATTGCCCCAGCCAGCTCTCACATGGATATTGCCCCAGCCAGCTCTCACATGGATATTGCCCCAGCCAGCTCTCACATGGATATTGCCCCAGCCAGCTCTCACATGGATATTGCCCCAGCCAGCTCTCACATGGATATTGCCCCAGCCAGCTCTCACATGGATATTGCCCCAGCCAGCTCTCACATGGATATTGCCCCAGCCAGCTCTCACATGGATATTGCCCCAGCCAGCTCTCACATGGATATTGCCCCAGCCAGCTCTCACATGGATATTGCCCCAGCCAGCTCTCACATGGATATTGCCCCAGCCAGCTCTCACATGGATATTGCCCCAGCCAGCTCTCACATGGATATTGCCCCAGCCAGCTCTCACATGGATATTGCCCCAGCCAGCTCTCACATGGATATTGCCCCAGCCAGCTCTCACATGGATATTGCCCCAGCCAGCTCTCACATGGATATTGCCCCAGCCAGCTCTCACATGGATATTGCCCCAGCCAGCTCACTCATGGATATGCCCCAGCTCATGGATATGCCCCAGTTCTCACATGGATTTGCCCCCAGCTCATGGATTTGCCCCAGCTCTTACCTGGATATTGCCCCAGCGGCAGCCAGCTCACACATGGATACTTGCCCCAGCTCCGGATCCAGCAGGGGTTGAGGGGGCCCAGATGCCGGGCAGCGGGAGTGCCTGCCCGGTCCTGAACAGCGTGTGAGTCTGTCCATGTTGAAGGGGATGCGGCTGCGTGCATGCGCAGGTCACGCGGTCCGGCCAGTCAGGTGGTACAGAGACTCAGTACCACCTGATTAGCCGGACCACGTGACCGGCTTCGCCTGCACGCAGCCGCCTCCCCTTCAACACGGATGGACTCACAGTTCAGGACCGGGCAGGCACTCCTGCTGCCCGGCATCTGGGTCCCCCAACCCGCGGGCCCTTGGGCGGCGCCCGAGGGCCCGGCGGGTCAGTCCGGGCGTCATGTTTTAGGGGTGCAAATTTCTTTCGAAATTATGCGCCCCTAACAAAACTGCGCCCGGGGCCACGGCCCCCCCAGCCCCCCCCCCACGCTACGCCACTGCCTTAGTGACTAGGTGGGTTTACCATTGTCTGTCCGAAAGTACTCACTGCTGTTTTTATGTTTCTGCACGGTTTGCGTTTAGGTCTAATTTTTCTCTTACTCGTTTATGGAACCCACACATATTATATACCGTTTTTCTCACCATGAAATGGACTTTCTAAAAGATACCTATATTTCCATCAGATCTTATATTACTATAAAAAATAATGAATACGATGAAAAAAATTGAAACACTTTTTTGAACTTTAATCCCCAAAATCTACAACCGCCAAAAAAGACCCCGGCTAAATATGTTCGAAATTTTGTCCTGACATTAGAAACACAATTTTTATTGTGTTTTTCGCTTTTTAACCCCATTCAATGTGGAGGCATTTGAGCCCTTTTCAGCTTTTGACCGTTTTATGCTCATCATGTTTAAACGTTAAGTGACGTCCCATTTCATTATATCCCCCAATTTAAAAAATATTAAAAGAACACTATTTTTTACACCAAACCTGGTGATCAAGCCTTTCCAATAATATCAAACATGACCCTCTAGCTGCCACAGATCAGGAGACACAGGGATCCAAATGATCCCCCTAGCTCCACTTGGCAGCTAGGGGGTTAACTGGCCGACGTCATCGCACATACGGCGACAACGTCAGTGAGTGGGGGGGGTGACCTGGACACTTGGCTGACATCCAAGAACTTCCAGGTTCGAATCGCAATGAGGCACCTAAGGGGTTAAAGAGCGGCACCGCTGAAAAGTGCAGACTCTGCCCTTTCCTGTGGTACTTTATTTTTTTTCTTAGCCGTTCGGGAGTGAGAGGCATCCAAAGGACCCCCCCATTTCAGGTTCCCACTGCAGGCACAGGGCGACGCCTGAAAGTGCCATCATTGCGACAACTGTGGCCCCTAAAACTGTCTGCTGATTTTGAGGAAGTCAGTCCGACGTGGGACCCCCGGCAACAGAGGCGACTATAGGGAGGGTTTAATGGACCATGACGTACAACCTTGGTCCTTAAGGTAAATACTCCCCAGCACGTACTATGTACGTCAGTGGTCCTTATGGGGTTAAAAAACATTGTCATTAGCCTAGCCCAACAATTTGGCACAGAAATAGTGCCAACTGTGCCACAGGCACCAAATTTCATGATTTTTGAATAAGTAACTTATTTTTTTAAAGGGTTAAATGCCGTTAGGCCACTGATTTCAACATGGATTTATATAGAGTTGGATGCCCTCTATTAAAAACAGTTTTTAGCCTGGCCCAATGGTCGGTTTGGCACGGTAACAGTGCCAACCTTGGCAATGGCACCAATTCTCAACAATAACTGATGTTTTTAAAGGGATAAATGCTGTTGGGCCACAGATTTCAGCATGGATTTATATAGAGCTCTATGTCCTCTATTAAAATCAGTGGCCCAACGGATGGTGTGGTTTGGCCAAGCTTTGAGATGTCTGATCTGAGCTCCTGCCCAGGAGGCTCTTCCACAGCTGACACTGGTCTTCATTGTACCCTGTGGAGTTACCTGTGGTGCCCTGGAGCAAGACAAGCCACAAATCGAGCCAAGCCGACACTGCCCAGTATTTTCCCCCTGCTTTCAGTGGCCACGCTTTCAGCGGGCAGGATGCCGTCGTCGTCAGGCCTTCCGTCGGTGAACGATGAGCCTTGTACTGTGTGACAAGAAAGCTCTTGTTCACTATGAAAAATGACCTTCAGACTGACCTCATGGCAGGCCTGGAGAAGCTCCGGACTGACATTAGCCCGTTGGTGACCCACACAGCCAAACTCGAGCATCAAGTGGAGACTGACCATGCCGAGGCGCATGCTGAATTATGAACGGTCTGCGACAAATACGTGGTGCTGCAGGAGGAAGTAGAAGACCTGGACAACAGGTCCCACCGCTCCAACTGTTGTATCCGGAATGTCCCGGAGACGGTCCAAGACCTTAGGGTCTACGCCTCCAAGTTGTTCCGCACCTAGATCGCATGTGTTTAACCCCTTAAAGGACAGGTGGGTGTCGCCCATCAGGGGAGGGTAAATGCCGGCGAGGTATGCCTCGGTGACAGCTGCAGCGTGAGGTGCCGATTTTGGCCTGCCCCACAGCAGATGCGTGCGTCGTTGGCTGCAGGGGGACTTCCCGAGTTCAGGCTGACTCTCTGCAGTCAAAGGCATGGGCTGGCTGCGGGGAGGGGCTGAGGCAACCCATTGAAGTTGAGACCGGCAATCCTGTCTCGTCAACACCCTCCCGCCGCGAGGAAGGCATAGCATGTCCAGCGGCAGCAAAGGGTTAAGGTGGTTTTACTTGTTTTGTAAACTAGTTACAGCTTATGTAAGTGGTAATGTTATTTTAAAAAGAATGATTCAGTCCTGAGGGCAGCGGCGTAGTCCTGCCCAGAATCTGAAAGAGGAGCACATGTTCTGGGACCTAGCTAGTACCAGTTGCTCACAATGCACTAGACATTGGAAACCACTGGATCGGCTGAATCCCCACCTTTATGGTACGGCCACTGACACAATTTTTAAGAAACACTGCGTTTCAGTCTGCGTGTGTGTGTGTGCGTTTCAGTCTGCGTGTGTGTGTGTGCGTTTCAGTCTGCGTGTGTGTGTGCATTTCAGTCTGCGTGTGTGTGTGCATTTCAGTCTGCGTGTGTGTGTGCGTTTCAGTCTGCGTGTGTGTGTGCGTTTCAGTCTGCGTGTGTGTGTGCGTTTCAGTCTGCGTGGGGGAACGCTGGCCGCGTGCTTTTCATGCATGCATCCAGCTTCCCCAGCCCCGCGGATACCGGCAAGCCGGCCCAGCGCCGGCTTCCGGTATCGGCGGGATGTATCGGGCAGTTTGCACGAGTAACAAGTACTTGCGCAAACGGCAATATCGACACCGATACGGATACTGGTATCGGTGCATCCCTAGATAATATTCAGGAATTTATTGGGAGGTATAACGAAATCAGCAAAAATCAGCATGGTTTTATGAAACACAGATAATGTCAGACTAACATAATTGCATTCTATGAGGAAGTAAGTAGATGTATAAATCATGGGGGTCGCAGTGGATGTGATTTACTTGGATTTTGCCAAAGCTTGAGACACTGTTCCACACAAGAGGTTACTATTTAAATTAAGAAAAATTGGTCTAGATGAAAATACTTGTTCTTGGATAGAAAACTGGCTAAACGATGGGGTACAAATAGTGGTCTTAAATTGTACATTTTCAAGATGAACGTAAGTGGTGTCCCTCAGATGTCTGTTATAGGACCAATTCTATTCAATTTATTTATAAATGAACTTGAAATAGGCATCGAAAGTCATGCATCAGTGTTTGTATTTTCCTAGTTTTGTGTCATCTGCAATGTGAGCAGAATGTTACTTCGCTGCAGAAGGATTTAGATAGATGAAATTTAATGTAGATAAATGCAAAGTTATGCACTTTGAAGTGAACACACAAGCAACTTATACCCTAAATCAGGTCTCAAAATTTTCACTCGCCTGCTCACATTTGGAGAGTGGAAATTACATGAGGGCGAGTGGGAATGCAGAGGCAATGCTGGATAGAGGCTAGGTGGGGCAACTAGTGGCGAGTAACTCTTAAGGCCTGGCTACTAGCTCAGGACTTGAAATTTTGAGGCCTGCCCTAAATGGTACTGAGTAAAATCAAAGCAGGGAAAGGATTTGGGAATAATCAGACTTCAAACTGAGTAGCAATGCCCAATGTCAAACAGCAGCCGCCAAGACCAGCAAGGTATTGGCATGCATTAAAAGGAGAATTCACTCTCGCGATGTAGACATAATTTTGCCTCTGTATAAATCAATGGTAAGACGGTGCGTGCAATTTTGGGCACCTGTCTTAAAGGATATTATAGCGCTAGAAAAAGTGCAGAGACTGGCGACTAAATTAACAAGGGGAATGGAAGGTTTATTCTCTGAAGTTTTGCCTCTGCATAACATTCAAGATAGGCAGATGCGCAATAGGGAATTTAATTTGTGGCTTCGAGAATGGTGTCGGGAGCAAGGATTTGGCTTTGTGTCCCATGATAGCTCTAATTGGAGCAGAAAGGAACTGTATAAAAAAGATGGCTTGCATCTTACTCATAGGGGAACATATGTTCTCAATGAGAAGTTCAAAGGTTTCACAAAGGAATATTTAAACTAGGAGGGGGGGAACAAAAGGGTAAATAACAATCTGCCTGATTGTCCCCCAAAACTAAATCGGCGGGTGCAAGCAACATGCGAGGTAAAAAATGACAAGCTCAAAGTCGTGTCTATAAATGCTCGCAGTTTAGTCAATAAAATCAATGAACTGGAGGCAATGATGGCAGCTGAAAAAGTAGATTTAGTTGCGGTTACTGAGACATGGTTCAGTGAGAAAAATAACTGGGACATAACAATACCAGGGTACTCTTTATATAGAAAAGACAGAGAAGGTAGGAAAGGAGGAGGAGTGGCCCTGTATGTAAAAAACAACATAAAAACGAACCAAATAAAAGTGAGCGAGGTGAACATAGAGTCAGTTTGGGTTACGCTAACATTTGGCAATCATACAGTAGCTCGTGTAGGTGTGATCTATAGACCCCCTGGACAAGTAGAAGAGCTAGATAATCTGCTGGTTGAGGAAATAGCCAAAATGACAATGAAGGGGGAAGTTATTATCATGGGGAACTTTAATCTTCCTGATGTGAACTGGAAAACCAAAATAGCTGGGTGCACCAGGAGTACAAATATTCTAAACTCCTTACTGGGATTATCTCTAACACAAGTAGTTGAGGAGCCGACCCGTAAAGAGGCCATATTGGAGTTAATACTCACAAATGGAGGTTTGGTATCGGACGTTGTTGGTGAAATTTTGGGATCTAGTGATCACCAGTCAGTGCAGTTTAATATAAGAACAGGGATGGAGCCCCACCACACAAAAACAAAAGTTTTAGACTTTAAAAAAAACAGATTTTTCTAAAATGAGATTTTGTGTGAAGGAGTCATTATCAGACTGGAGGAGTTTAAAGGGAGTCCAGGAGAAATGGGATTATTTAAAGGAAGCATTATTGAAGGCCACAGGAAATTGAATGCAGCTTGTTAGCAAAAACAAAAAAGGGAAGAAACCACTGTGGTACTCTGCAGAAGTGGCCAAAATAGTGAAGAACAAAAAGATAGCATTCAATAATTATAAAAAAACTCAGCGGGAAACTCAGGCAAACCTATAAGATTAGGCAGAAAGAGGCAAAGCAATTTATAGGAGCTTCCGAAGCACACGCAGAAGAGAAAATAGCTCGGTCAGTAAAAAAGGGGGACAAAACATTTTTTAGATACATAAACGAGAAAAGAAAAGTAAAACCAGGATTAGTTAGATTAAAAACAAAGGAAGGAAGGTATGTAGAAGAGGATAAAAGTCTCGCTGACTGCCTCAATGAATATTTTTCTTCAGTCTTTGCAGAAGAAAAAGGAAGGAAAGGGACCTCAGGAGGAAACACTAAAGAGACATTTACATATCAGTTTACAGAGGAGGTTGTTCTACAGCAGCTGTCTAAAGTAAAGACAAATAAGTCAATGGGGCCTGATGGTATCCACCCTAAATTCTTAAAAGAGCTCAGTGATGTAATAGCAAAACCGTTAACTGGAGTCTTCCCAGAAGACTGGAAATTAGCAAATGTTGTGCCCATTTACAAGAAGGGTAGTAGGGAGGAATCTGGGAACTATAGGCCAGTTAGTCTTACGTCAGTACTGGGCAAATTAATGGAAACCATGTTAAAGGAAAGGATTGTTGAACATCTAAACACATGGATTACAGGATCAGAAACAACATGGGTTTACCTCAGGGAGATCCTGCCAAACTAATCTTATTGATTTTTTTGATTGGGTAACAAAAATAATAGACACAGGTGGTGCAGTAGACATTGCTTATTTAGATTTCAGTAAGGCTTTTGATACTGTTCCGCATAGAAGGCTTATCAATAAATTGCAATCTTTGAGCTTGGATTCCAATATTGTTGAATGGATTAGGCAGTGGCTGAGTGACAGGCAACAGAGGGTTGTGGTAAATGGAGTTTATTCGGCGCAAGGTCTTGTTACCAGTGGGGTACCTCAGGGGTCAGTACTTGGACCCATTCTCTTTAATATTTTTATTAGTGATATTGCAGAAGGTATTAATGGAAAAGTATGTCTTTTTGCTGATGACACAAAGATTTGCAACAGGGTTGACGTTCCTGGAGGGATCAGCCAAATGCCAAATGACAAATGATTTAGGTAAACTAAAAAAATGCTCGGAGTTGTGGCAATTGAGTTTCAAATGTGGATAAGTGCAAGATAATGCACCTGGGACGTAAAAACCCAAGGGCTGAATATAGAATATTTGATACAGTCCTAACCTCAACATCTGAGGAAAGGGATTTAGGGGTCATTATTTCAGAGGATCTAAGGGTAAGTAGTCAATGTAATAGAGCAGCAGGAAATGCTAGCAGAATGCTTGGTTGTGTAGGGAGAGGTATTAGCAGTAGGAAAAGGGAAGTGCTCATGCCACTGTACAGAGCACTGGTGAGACCTCACTTGGAGTACTGTGTGCCGTACTGGAGACCGTATCTCCAGAAGGATATAGACATCTTAGAGAGAGTTCAGAGAAGGGCTACTAAAATGGTGTACGGCTTGAAGGAGAAAAGTTACCAGGAAAGGCTTAAATGATCTTAACATGTAAAGCTTGGAAAAAAGACGAGACAGAGGAGATATGATAGAAACATTTAAATACGTAAAGGGAATCCACAAGGTAGAGGAAGGAAGTATATTTAAAAGGAAACAAAATAGCAAAACAAGAGGACATAGTCTTAGATTAGAGGGGCAAAGGTTTAAACGTAACATCAGGAAGCATTATTTTACTGAGAGGGTGGTGGATACATGGAACAGTCTTCCAGTTGAAGTGGTAGAGGCCAAAACAGTAATTGAATTTAAGCAGGCATGGGATAGGCATAAGGCCATCCTAAACAAAAGATAAATCCAGGTAAAGTATCCATGTAATTGGGCAGACTAGATGGGCCGAAAGGTTCTTATCTGCCAACATTTTTCTATGTTTCTATGGTTAAGTTATGAGGAAAGGCTAACAACTTTAAACCTGTTTAGAGAAACGGCGCCTTAGAGGGGATTTAATAACTTTATATAAATATATACAGGGCCATTAAAAACCATTGTCTGGAAACCTATTTCATTAACAGGACTATACACAGGACACAAGATCACCCATTTATACTGATGTTTTGGGAAATACACTTCCCACGTGGCTCAGCCAGCCTAATGTGTGACTGAGCATTGTGGGAGATGTAGTTCCCAGAACATCAGGGAGCCAAGGTTGCGGACCCCTGGACTAGACTAAAGGAAATTCAGCCTAAAGCATAGGAAGGGTTATTTTACGGTGAGAACAATAAAGCTGTGGAATGCTCTGCCTGTTGAGGTGGTTGGGTCAGAGACTGTACAGACTTCAAAAACAACTGGATGACTTCCTGCAGACACAGAATATTAAGGTCATAATATTTAATATGTGGGTAAGCTTCTTGATCCAAGGAGAAATCTGACTGCCATTCTGGGGTCAAGAAGGATTTTTTTCCCATTGTGTTGCATATTGGCAAGCGCTTCAGACTGGGCTTTTTGCCATCTTTTGGATCAACAGCAGTAGGTGATGTGTGAAAGGCTAAACCTGATGGACGCATGTCTTTTTTCAGCCTACGTAACTATGTAACTATATTCATTCCCCTGCATTAAGCAGTGTCTGATGTCTGGGGAGAGATACATAGAAATCTACAGCACTCCAAGTTCTGGCTGAGGGTTGTGAGACGGAAAGCTGCTGCGGATCAGCTTAGCTGAAGAGAAGGGCGGTCGCTGTAACAGGTTCGGGACTGGTCCACATGCTGGAGACCAGTAAACCCCAGTTGCCATTACAGGGTTATTATACTCACCTTTTGTCCCTCACCGGGCGCTGCTGCTCCTCCCCTCAGGTCAGGGGCCCCCAAACTCAAGTCCTTGCAGCTCTCCAACTATTAGTGCTCTTAAACAACATGCGCAGCATATGAAACCTGCAAATTGTGCACCGCTACAGACTTGTTGAGTAGTGCCTGCGTAGATCAATCGATTTCTAACTGTGGTGAAACTGAACATACACAATTCATGGAGGGAATGCAGTCAAAATCTTAAAGTCACTAGGTATTAAACTACTGGTATGCTGTGCACAAAGCTGGGACTATGCAAGGATAAAATCGAGACACAAGGCAACTATGAATAGGAAAAAGAACTAGAAATTTCTAAATATTGAGTTTTTTTCTCCTTACATTTTACAGGTCAATTTATATAGCGGCGATCTTGTAATAGAACACAGAACATTTGGGGTTAACATGTGCAATTCATGAACACCAATTGTCAACTGGTCCATATCAAAGCCATCCAAGCTGAATTAAATTACTTACAATTACAGTCCCAAACATACAGACAGGCGTTTGTTATCTTTTTTTAGATAAAGCAGGCACATACGGAAGGCTGCAATAAACCATAAATAAGCTGGACTCATGCCATACATGAAGTATAAAGTGTTGTGTGTCTGCAACCGATTGTGTGCTCAGAGCCCTCTCACTCTGGAGGTCAGTGGGCACTGAAGCATAGCGATGTGGCTCCAGCTGGAGCACTGCAGGGAGGTCAGGACGGCTCTGCTGGTAGAGGGGGGGGGGGACACTTTCCGCCTGGTGAGTGTCCTAAAAACAAGCTCTCTGGGATGATTTAATGCTGGGGGGCAAGGACTATGTGAAGCAACCAGAGCATATGTAGTCACCTGGGATCTATGCCCTGCAGATTCCTGCTGTGAGCCAGGACCTCCTGTTACTTCTACTCCATTGTCTGGGAGCCTGACGCTCAGTGCTGACGTCATACATTCGGACTCACACAGAGAGCACCTGTAATGATTGTAAACAGGTACGCGACCTGCACCCAAGGGGAGTGCACAGTGCAATTCCGCACAGCAAAACAGAACCAGTAGGAAATTGGCAGCAGGGCCCAGTGGCTCCCAGGGGCCCAGACTTTTTGTATGAGGAAATTGAGAGTGGGGTGTTGGGCAAAAATCACAAGAAGTTAGGTGTGGGATCTAAGCAATCTCTGACTAGACTCCATTATGTTTCTATCAATGTACACAACCCCCAAATTTGTAGAAAAGACAGAAAAAAGGAGCTGGGGTCAGATGGCTGCAGCACCTAAGCAAGAGTTAAAAAAAAAAAAAAAGTGGAATATGCTTTTAACAGTGGAGACCACCAAATTACTAAACAAAGAGGCCACGGGAGAATGGCATCCCCAGCAAGTGCCGCCCCCTCCCTCAAACATCCTAACCTGTCAGGGGTCTTGTACCATCTGGCTAGGATTTTCTATGAGGTCTCCTGCACTAGGGTAGTAATTAAGTAGCTATGTGTCAATTTACATATTTTGCCCCATTGGAAGTCTGTAAGGAAGGTTTGCAAATCTGCAGATTTAAGCTCCCATTTAATCTGAAAGGGGCTTAAATCGAGAAGGAGATTGTAAGAGGCTGTAATTACAAAATGACCTGGATGTGACGTGCGTCACTTTGAGTACATGGGATGTATTTGGGAGATGCAAGCCTGATGTTCTATATGGTTTCCCTGCCGTCTCCTATGTTGACGTCACGCTGTTCCTGTAGGGTGATGGGTGTTTGAGTAATCTGTTACGTATGAATACTGTTATTGTCAAAACCGAGCAATACCCTTCCTACTTCCTCTACTGCTTGGTGACTAGTTAAGTATAACAAATTGCTTCTGATAGTGTGTGTGTGTGTGTGTGTGTGTGTGTGTGTGTGTGTGTGTGTGTGTGTGTGTGTGTGTGTGTGTGTGTGTGTGTGTGTGTGTGTGTGTGTGTGTGTGTGTGTGTGTGTGTGTGTGTGTGTGTGTGTGTGTGTGTGTGTAATATATATATATATTTCCGGCTTTCGCCCGGCTATAACCGCAGCATTCGCATCCTAGTTAAATATATTGCCATATTACTATGTTATTTTGTCTGCCGTTGCGTGGATTTTACCAACACTGGATGTGTGTATATACATTTTATTTTGTGCTCTTTTCGGCAGGCGCCCGGCTTTCCTTATTTGGGACCGCGGCATACCTCCGTCTGCCTGCTCGAGACACTGCACGTGCACGCTGGCCAGGCTTTAGCCCACAAGGTCTGCGTACACGGGGGTTCTTCGGGGCCATTATCGGGCATTGCTCCCAGCGCCATGCCACGCGGCAAAACCCTTAAGCGTCCAGTCTCCCCAGCGGAGGATTCTGAACATTCCTCGGAGGACAGTTCGGGTGAGCAGCAACCTCAAACACCCATTCTTGTCCAGGCACAGATGGCTCCCTCCCAGCCTTCCACGCTAGACCCATATATGCAGGCATCTATTGATTCTGCAGTCTTTAAGGCAGTCTCAGTCCTGCAGGCTGACTTTACTCGCTCTCTTAAAGAGGTGATGGCGGTGGCTCATCACATTGAGGATCCCCCGCCGCCGGCGGTTACGGATCAGGGCGACACACTCACCGTGTTGAGGCCCACCGAGACCTCCCTGGCCACCACCACGGGGAAACAGTCCATGAACCATGCACAACACACGACTGGAGGGGCTGGCAACCCCGCACCACTGCCGGGACGTGTGCACCCATCCCCTTCGGCTACAACCCGTAAACGTGCTCCTGCACACTCGGTTTCAGCTCCCACCAAGAGAGTTAAGGTCTTTAATGTATCTAATCCTGACTCTGCTATTGTCCCTGCTCCGCTTCAGGACACATACCCTGACTCAGGAGGATGACACTAGCGATGCCCTAGATCAGTGTTTCCCAAACCTGTCCTCGGGACCCTCAACCAGGCCAGATTTTTCAGATCACCTTGGGGAAAACCTGACTGAATCTTGCAATCATTGAGCATCAAATCATATCACCTGTGCTGTGCTTCAGGTATGTGGCAAACCTGGCAAGGCGGAGGGTCCTGAGGACAGGTTTGGGAAACACTGCCCTAGATGTATATGCCTCTGACGAGGAATTTCCTGTGGCCCCTTTAGAGGTGGATTCCAAAGCCCGCCCGGGCATTATTTATGATCCTATGGGGAACACCCTTTTTTGCCCCGAAGACTTTTCCCATCCAAGGTCCGCAGAATGGTTCCCATTACCCCACGTTGAGAAGTGGGTCGATGCACAGGTGCGTAAAGCCCTGGACAAAACTACTCGTAACCGCATGAAAGCGGAATGCCCTCGCCCCACCACGAGTGGTAAAACTTGCTTAACTCCCGAAGTGGATAAAAGCTTTGTTGATTTTGTTACCCCTAAGGGCCGGACCCCTATTAAAAAAAGGCATAGACCACGCCTTTCAGGTTTGTCAAGAAACTGCTAGACACCATGGGACACCTGGTAAAACGGCTGGATACAGCAGAGCAAGCTAAATTATCTGGTGATCTCCTGGACCCCATTCAAATAACTAACTGGGCCCAAAGGTCACTTAGTTTCCTTGGCAATGCCAACACGACGCTAGCCTCTGAAAGGTGTAAATGCATCCTGTTAAAGATGGATCACCAACTAGCTGGTGTGGCAGATAACGAATTAGGTGCTGCCGCTAATGGCGCTTTATTCGGTAAAGGCTTTCTGCGGGACATGAATGAATATTCAGGTGCCTTTAATACTATGGAACGAGTGTCCAATTCGCTTAAGTGTGCTCTGGGGTTTTTCCACGGGCTGGTGGATACCAGGGCCGAGCTACCGGCCTGCAAAACCCATTACCACAGGCCCTGCGGGAGACAACCCCTCCACTGCTGCAGCTCCTGCACCTTCCCCATTCTTCTCTACCCATTCACGGCCGTGGAGTGGCAGAGGATTCCGGGGCACCAGAGGCGGTCATTCTTCCTCGACCTTTAGGCACACCGGTACCTTTACACCTTCTACACCCGTCTACGACCAAAGTAGGGGGTCATTTTGGATTTTTTCGCACCACGTGATGTCGCATTACATCGGACCCTTGGGTCCTCAATACTGTACAAGGGTTTGTTCTGGAGTTCTCTTCTCCCCCGCTCCAACTGACAGTTCCCCCTCCTCTCCCCTTCTCGGGAGACAGGCTGACTTTGGTGGAACGGAAGATTACGGTACTATACCAGAACGGGGCCATAAAACAGGTTCCACGGGCTTCCTGAGCAACCTGTTCCTGGTCCCCAAGAAGGTCAGCGGTGTTCGTCCAGTATTCAACCTCAGGGAGATGAATGGATCGGTGGTCTACTGACACTTTTAGATGAAGGGTATGCTTTTGATCAAAGATCTGTTGAGACCCCACGATTGCTTGGCAAAGGTGGCTCTCAAGGACGCATACCTGACCATCCCGATTGCCAAGGAATCGCAGGATTTCCTTTAAGTCCGTTGGGGTCCCAATCTCTGGAGACAACGGACGCTTTCCTGCAGGATTGATCCGGGGCTCGCCAGTATGCTTTCCTGAAATTTCAATTGATGGCTCGCACTCTGCGTCACGTCAGGGTTCAACGAGCCCAGGTTGTTCTAATCATCCACTTCTGGCGGAACCAACCATGGTTCCCGATCCTGTTGGATCTGATTACTGGTTCTCCTGGTGGACGTCTCCTCACCCACTCCCGTCCTCAGGATCCAGTCTGCTGCTGGCCTCGTTGGTCTCGGGACGCCCGGGGTAGCCGGCGAGATTTCGGACCGCACTATGACACTCCTACGCAATGCGTGGGCCCCAGGTACTAGATCCTGCTACGAGTCAGCCTGGCATCATTGGTGTCTGTCAGGGGATCAGATCCCTTCCAGGCCCCTTTGAGGTTCGTGTTGGACTTCCTTACGGAAGTCTTTGGTCAGGGCAAAACCTATCGTACACTGAACGTTTATAGATTGATTTGCCGTTTTACTTAAGGGTATCCGGTCCGACCGTCCCCCCGTTGCCTCGTTATACGGTAACTTGGGACGTGGACCTGCTCCTTGGTTTTCTAGCACGATGACCCTCTAACCTGGATTGGTCTTTGCGTCAACTGTCTGCGTCAACTGTCTGCCAAGTTGCTGGCACTTCTCTGCTTGATATCATGTAAGAGGGTGGCTGATGTCAGGGCGTTTAACTTCCGGGCCCGTTCTTCGCACCCGAGTGTGTTCGCTTTGACATCTCCCGCCGTACTGAGACGGCCATCAGGTCCGTGTTTTACCCGGCGTTCCCCTTGCGTCAGGATTTATGCCCGGTATTTGGCGCAGATTCGGTTTGCAGCGCCGTTGCGTCATCCGCTGTTTCAGCAGGTTGGAGGACTTATTGCGATCCGCAGACTGGTCCAGAGAGTCCACTTTCTGATCTTTCCATTTCAAACCTGTTGTTCATTGGTCATCCACCGTTGTGGGTCAGCTTTGAACAATCAATAGGAGCCTCAGAGTCGATGGCTAAATTCTATAATTTTAATACAAGTATGACGGTAAATTAGAATTTTAATAACGACTCTGAGGAGAGTATTGCCCGCCACTCCCACCGCTGTTGTGGTTTGTTTATTTGCTGGGCCGGCGGGTCCATTATCTTCCACTCGCACGTCTTTTTCCTCAGCCTCGTGAAGGATTTCCTTGTTTCCTGTGACTTTCCCTTCGGGTTCACTACTCTCCTGCACTGATCACTTCAAACAGCAAGAAAGAGGAAGTAGGAAGGGTGTTGCTGGGTTTTGATGGATACTGACAGGAAGGAGGATCGATCCAGAGGAGTGAAAGGGGTGTTGGAAGATACCATATCTGTTATTATAAAAGGTTTTATCTTTTATTCACATAAATGCTTCATATTTTCAAGTTCTTGCTAGTTGCCACTTGCTATGTTTAATAAAGCAAGAAAGAGAAGCAATACTCACCTCAGAGTCATTATTAAAATTCTAACTTACTGTCATACTTAGCTAAATTATATAATTTTATTTCCCATTGGATGCCAGAGCCTGGCACTACATATATTTCATTTAAGGCTCAGTCCCTGTTGTTGCCATCTGTTCAAAACCTCCAGATCTGCGTGTTGCCTCATTTCTGGAGAATGCCAAAGCTTTTTGCGTGTACCCATCCTTAAGCGTTGGCTAAGGGCTGTAGAAAGGCACAAACAACTGCTGGGAGAACTGGGGTCCAGCAAATAAGCAGCATTAACAGATGTTACATTTACAAGTATTTATAAAGCGACAATAAAATCATTGGCGCTGTACAATGGGATAGACAGAATAAGAAATATACATGTTACACACGCAGCACAGAAGGAAGGAGGACCCTGCTCAAAAGCTTACAATCTAAGACGAGAGGGGTGACCCATTAGGGGAGGGTGAATAGGGTAGGTGGAGTGGAGGGTTGCAGGAGGGCTGAATGGGAAGAGGAGCAGGAAATGACAGTGGGGAGAGTATGGAGTGAGCCGATATGGTTTCAGAGACTTCTTGAAGGACTGGAGAGACGGGGAGAGTCTGATGTTGCGGGTTAGGGAGTTTTCTTAAAAAGGAGGCAGCTTTTGAGAAGTCCTGAAGGCGAGAGTTAGGGGTGCGGGTACGAGGAACTGATTGCATCAGATCATTGGCAGAGTGAAGTGGTCGGGATGGGATGTACCTGCTAATAAGGGAGGAGATGTAGGCAGGGGCGCGGTTATGGAGAGCTTTGTAAGTGAGCACCAGTATTTTGAAATGGATTCTAAAGGAAACAGGGAGCCAGTGTAGAGATTGACAGAGGGGTGAGGTGTGAGAGGTGCGGGAGGTGAGGTGTACGAGTCTGGCACAAGCATTCATAACAGACTGCAGAGGGATAATCAGGGATCTCCCAAGGCCAGAGAGAAGGAGGTTGCAATAGTCAAGGCGGGAGATAAGAGCTTGGACAAGCATTTTAGCAGCGTCTGGATTAAGAAAAGGGATAAATGCATGCAAAGTTTTTTAGGTGGAAGTAGCAAGATTTGGTTAGAGACTGAATGTGAGGAGTAAAGGTAGATTTGGGTGACGTCAGCATAGAGATGGTAATTGAATCCATAAGAAGAGATGAGGTTGCCGAGAGAGGCATTATAGATTGTTCTGGGTCCCCTACTCTTCTCAGAGTCTTAAGGTACCCCAACTGAAAGAGGAACAGTTGGTGAAGAGGCAAAAGCAAGAGACACTGAAGGAGTGTAGAGAGAGATAGGAAGAAAACCAGGAGAGAGCGGTGTCACCGAGGCCAAGCTGACGCATCGTGAGGAGTAGAAGAGGGTGGTATCGAATGCAGCGGGAAAGGTCAAGAAGAATAAGGAGGGAGAAGTGACCTTTGGTTTTTGCGGCAGCTAAGTCATTAGTCAACTTGGTCAGAGCAGTCGCAGTACAGTGCTGAGAGCGAAAGCTAGTCTGGTGTGGGTCGAGTAGAGTTAGCAGCAAGAAAATTGGTGAGCCTACAAATCTGGTGTCTTATCGATAAAACACCAGCAAATGTGAGTACGACATTCTTCTTTGTTTGCACTCCACTTTATACAATATTGCGTGAGTCATTTTATATTCTGAGGGACACGGAGGATGGTAACCCTGAAAGGAAACCACACTTCTGAGCCACGGGGTGCAGGAGAAGGAACCACTAACAGGACAAGAAGCACCAACTCCAGCACATCTTTCTTTTATACTGACTTACACGTGGAAGAAGGGATATACCACGAAGTGGTCTGGAGAGGCAGCTGACTCCACAAATACAAGATACTGTATGACTTTAAGACTTTCACTATCATTAAGACTTTTACAACCTGGAGTATACAGGATAAGACTGTAAATGTCACATTACTTTGTTTTATCCTAGATTGTTTTATCCTATTTGCACCATTTTACTTGCATTGTATTTTATTTGACTGTATTGAGGTTGTTTATTTGCCATCACCACCAGGTGGCGCAAGTGTCACAGATTATCACCATTTTTTATATGTAAATTAGATGTGAACCAGTCAGGGTACAGAGATTGGTTACACTGGGAGCAAGTTTATTTTTTTTATGTATTTATTTATGAAGTGGAAATACTCTACTTTTGTCTCACTCTGTGCTGGGCTGCACCTCTTTGGCTAAGGGCTTCCAAAATGTGGATGCTCCCTGTAGCTTCTTATGCAATTTGCTTAAGGCAGCCTGACCATTTTAGAAGATAAAGTGGTTGAGGTGTGTAGAGGGTCCCTGTAAGTAAGCATCTCAACCAGTGCCTGAGAGGTGTTTGCAATGGTCAGTATTTGCAATCTTTTAAAAGTCCATTTCTATGGGTCAGTGCAGTCGATTAAATGTATCACATGATTGGAACACAAAAGAAACTATAAACCAGAAGCTTAACAGAAAGAAAATATTTACCTGCAATCTTCCAATCTCTTCACCAAATTTCTTCTGCTGCTTTGCCAGGACAGACTGGTGATATTCTGCGTGGGCTTGCATAATGCAGTGCTTGGCAGCTAGCACTGGAATCACCTCCTGGAAATAGAAATACTGACCAAGGGAAAGTCCAACCAAACAAAATCATCCACAGACACAAGGGAAATGAAGGAAGATAAAGGGGGAAAGATTAGAATTGGTCACCATCTGTTTAGACCAGTTATATCATTAGATAGAAGACTTAGACTGGGTTTGAATTTAGTGACTGTATTTTTAAGCCATATTTTGAAATGCCCTAAATAATTATGAATAAACTACAGTAGTTTAGGGTATGAACTGCATTTCTTGTTGTCTACAATCACTGAATCCGTCCCAGATTTCCCAAGTGATTACCGAAGAAAAACAGAGTGCATGCAATAGATAAGCCAGAGAACATGAAGAATGGCATGCAACAAGTTTACAAAACAGATGAGCAATTTTTGCATTGAACAGGCCATTTCTGTTTTTATTTTGACAGAAAATATAAATGACAAGACCTGGCTTGTTTACTGGTCATATAAGTTCATACATCTATATAAAAAAAAAGTCCAGGTGATATTTGAGTGAGCACTCAAGTGCATATATAGGCATGTAGTTAAATGGCAGCCATTTACCTACATGCCATCTATCTTTGAAGTGCCATGTGAAACCTATGCTAGCCAAGTATCAAAGGAAGAGTGGAATGTGTAATAGGATCTATGAACATTTCATGCGAGTGGGCAGTCTGACACAAGCTTTCGTTGATGGGCACAGACTGAGAAAAAGCAACCTGTCAATATACTTCTAAAATGTACATACTATACACCCTAGCACAACACAAAGACAGCAGTACACAGAATGGCATACGCTCAATCGTATACACGAAGAACCTTTCTGTGGGGAGGTATAACATAAGTGTGGCCTTTAGAGATCGTCTTTGGGCCTAGTGCACCCAATGTCACATCTTTGAGTACCCTCTAAATTCAGGTAAAGCTACTACAGAAATCAATACTAGAAAACATTATGCAGGTAGGCATTCAGATTTTAATGATTTAATATTGTGCACACAGAATTAGATAGGTCCACTCACTAATTCATTATATAAAATAAAAACAACAGTCTACATACACCTATTTTAAACTTTTTGCCCAAATATTTATTCCAGTGTAAAACCTAACAGCTCAGTGAAAGACTTGCTAGCCATAAGAAGTAAGCTGGGTCAGCGTCCACAGTTTTATGTATTGCAACACATACATTGATCCGAACAGTCTCCATGAAAGAAAAAAAAAAAAAATTGTACTTTACAGAGAATAAAGAATTATGAGAGCACAGAACAGGGAGCAACACTGGTGGCCTTCTCTATGATGGGTCATCGCTCAGGTCTCAATAGCGCCATTATACAGAAAACATTACCAAACGCAAATCAGAATGCCATCACCCTGAAATGATGGATAGTACTAAAATACCTTCTCTGCACAAGAAATACAGCAATCCTCATCCCCTTGCTCGAGGGGCCTAGGAAAATATACCTTCCTGATAGCATTTTGATTTGCATATGGTAATGTCTTCTCTATAATGGGACACCTGATTGGGGCACCCACCATAAACCAGGCATCTAGTGCTGCTGCCTGTTTTCAGTGCTCTGAGTTTTGTTCTATTTTTAAAAGAAAACAAAAACACACAGCTCCATAATCGAACTACTAAAAAACGAATGATGTTTGTCTGCAATCTGTGTACGTGAACAGTTTGAGGAGTAAATGAAACTCTACGGGCCCCATTACATTCTCTGCGCAATTGCGCTCACGCAGCGCAAATTTTTTTGCGCACGGAAAAAACCATTATCGCGCAAAAATTAACGTGGTATTACAATCAGAGTGCATTTTTTCTTCAAGATTTTTTGTGCGCAAATCTGACGCGCAAAGCCATTCGCAAATGAACGTTGCGTGCAGGAATCGGTGAGCAGACTGTTTTGTCACGGGATTCTGCCAACATCAATCACCCATTTCCAATAAAATATTTACAAACTAATAAAAAAGGAAAAAAAAAAAATTAACCACCAGCCAAAAAAAATAATTAACAATGACACAATTTATAAATTTTAATGTTTGGGTATGTGTAGAATGTGTAACTGGACTGTGATGTATTTTTTTTTCGTGCTGATGTATTTCGTTTCGCCCAGAACGATCACATTTACAGTTACCACCTGCTTTTCAAAGACGTTACGAAAATGCGCGCAAACTTTCGTTGCGTAAAGATTGTAATACCACCCGCGTACCAGCGCACGAACGCATTTGCGCTGACAATGTTAAGTATAGGATGCGCGCAGGAAAATTTGTTCGCGCAGGGTCAATCGGGTAGACGATTACGCACATAGTTTGCGCGAACGTCGTAATACGACGTTCTGCGCAAATGGTTTTGCACTCGCACAAATGCGCACGCAAAAGAAATGCTTAAAGAATGTAATAGGGCACTACATGTTTTCACGGAAAGCTCTGGTAAAAAAAAAATAAAACAATCAAGATAAAGTTCTGAAAAAAAAAAAAGTGATACTAACCTTGGGTAATGTATCCTTGTTCTGACACTGCTTAAATGCATCCCCATAGTAATCGGCAGCTTGGTTAGCCAATTTAGCAATCAGCGCATCTTTTAATTTGTCTGGAGTAGAGAAAACAAAACAAAACAGTGTTAAATTTAACAGAAAGACCAAAACAAAGTCAGTTTTGTGCTTTTCAGTCATGTATGATATCATTAGAAAGGCCGGACATTGCCCTGTCCAATGCCACCTAACGTGACTTTGGACTACTGTATTTCCATTCTTTGCATCCCACAAAAGGACCCCCGCTGTCCTCGCAGCGGTGAAGCAGCTTGTGTTTTAGGACCAATGTGTTATGACGCTTTGCGCATCACCTCCGCATTTGGTCTCGTGTGGGAAATGAGGTTAGTCCAGAGGCATTGATTGCTTTATAAGTAAGAGCACATAATGTCACTGCCTTATAAAAAAAAAAAAAAAAAATTGCATCTATTTTTATTTATTTATTTATTTATTTACACATTACGTGGGCATATGTGGTATTGTTGGAAAGGCCAGACTCTGGCCTTTTCAAGGACACCTTACTTGAATTTGAACACGTATGGTTAAGACAGAGACGCAGGGTTCCATAGTGTCCCGTGCGACACTCGAAGCAGTGCGGCGGTTTAGGTTTACGATGATCCAATGTATAATAACGCATTGTACCATCGCCTTCAAAACTTGCTGGCATGGCAAATGAGAAGCTGAGTTAGTGCAGCATCATTGTTCAGGTTAGAATTGAAAAGTGAACAGTAGAGCTGCATTAGGAGAAAAAAAATATAATTCTTAATTATAAAACGTGGCCATGCTCTGTATCACTGGAAAGGCCATGCTTCAATCCATCACGTTGACTAGGCGCTCGTATACCTTGTGTTGCAAAATTTTGCAAGTTACGCAATTTGTGTATGCACGTACGAAAGGTTATGTACAGTATGCAAATTAAGCAAGAAAAAAAGGGGTATTAGGGAGGGATTGATCTTTACATAGAACGTTGAATCGCCTGGAAAGCTTAAACTTAAGCATTTGGCGCATATTTATATGTCCTTTGTGAATGCATTTTACCAATATAAGTCCTTATTCCAAGGTTGGCATTAATTGACAGATGCTAATGGAAAACCTGAGCATCTGCCATTTTTCCATCAGCATCTGGCATTTAACACCAGTATTACGACATAGCCATTTTATCAGCAGCTCCAGACATAATCCTGCTGAGGTGTTAGCGCTGCTGGCATTATCAGCTCCGGGAGTCCATTGGACTTCAAGGAGACAGGAAGCAAGCTCTGTAAGAGAATGAGATCTGTGTAGGCAGAGGGAAATGCAAAGTTTACTGGGAAACTATTTCTTCCCAGTAAACATCAACAGACTGAATAAACGTTGGATCTTGTCACTCACGACTGAAGGTTCTAAGGAGAGTATCAGATTTAATGGTGGGCTTAGTTTTGTGTGTTATGTGATTTTACAGAAGTGTGAGCACTCAACACTAGGGTCTGAAAAAGTCTTTTTAGAATGTCATCTGCTTGCGCAGATAGAGAGTGAGTTGGTTGGAATTGCTCGTTCATCTACCTCGAGCCACGTTGGCGTCTCCCAAAGTATGGGAGATGCTAATGTACAGTTACATTTAAGAGTCAAGTTGAGCTTGCATAGCGGATGTAATACGCTGTAAAAATCTGTGTTTGAGCGCTATTCTTAACAGCAACATAGGAATAGGGCCCATACGGTTCTAATATTTCGATGGTCTGCGCTATTATAATGTTTGGTTTTCAGGTAGGTCTTTTACATATTCATTTCTTTTATACATTAAGTTAATAAAAATTATGTATTTTTGAACTGATTAATCTGTCAACTAATTGATTATGAAAATAATCATTAGGGCTGTAACCAGTAGCATCACTAGGGTTGGTGACACCCGGTGCTGAAACTTGGTGTCACCCCCTCCTCCCCGTTATTCCAATATACTGTATAGGCAACAAAGACGTTGCTAGCCTGCAGGAGACATCACATCACATCTCACAAAGCAAGCTGCTATCACACACCTTACATCACACAGACTCAATCCACATACATATATTCACACTCTTATGCACACACATCTTTTGATGCGGGGTCAGGGTGGGTGGCAGCTTTATTGAGGGGAGTGAGCAGGCTGCGTACACACACATGCTTGGCCTTTCTGCTGCTCTATTTTCCCTCTACAGCTTCCATACAGAATAAAGACAAAAAAGAAAAGGGAGCAAGATAGGTGGAAATTGAAAAAATAGCTCTGGAGCACCCCAGATACAGTTCGGGTACTCCTAGGGTTCACAGTAGATTGATATCTTTGAAGAACGCTTTTGCTTCTTAGTTGGTTAATATAGCATGCACTGAAAAATCAAAAGAGCGCCTGAGGAAGTGGGTGTGCCCCACGAAATGCATTGAGCAAAGTTCTGTACGCCAGAAATCAAGCCAGAGACAAAGCCGAATATCCATGCTGAGCAAGTGTTCCATTCTAACAAACTTCAGTTTATGCTGAGCCAGCGTTCCATTCCATTCCAACGGGCTTCGATCTATATGTTGATGGACTGCAGACCGGAGGTCTGAAGTACAGAAATCAGGAGGTTCTGGCCATTGTGGCAAATGCTGTTTTACACATTTATTTGTGCTGTATTTTTGTGAGTTTTAAAACGGTGATTTTTTTTAAATCATTTTATTAAATATACAGCACAATATATGCTCTCTTTTGATTTTTCAGTGCATGCTATATTAACCGACTAAGAAGCAAAAGCGCTCTTCAAATATATCAATCTACTGTGAACCCTAGGAGTACCTACTGTATCTGGGGTGCTCCAGAGGTATTTTTTCAATTTCCACCTATCTTGCGCCCTTTTCTTTTTTGTCTTTATTCTGTCAATTAAGGGTTAACAAGGTACCCTCGTTAAGAGGCTGCAGTGGGAAAGATTCTACCTGTGTATTTTTTTCTAGCTTTCATACAGAGCCTGCAGGAAGTAACATTAACAAGTGACAGCAGATCACTTCCTCCATGCAGGGCTGAGAGGAGGGAAGTGAAAGCTAATCACAGACACTGTTGTCAGGCAATTAAGCCCGTGGCAGTTTCCCCAGCCACCCACCAGCATGTGTGGACACTCTCCCTGCATACCCCTGCACCTCTGACCCCCCCCCCCCGAACCCAGACAGTGAATTCTATCAGCTGCCGCCCGTGACTGCTCCCTGAGCACCAGTGGTATCACTAGAGTTGGTGAGGGGTCAACCTCTTGATGGACAACATTGGTGTCAACCGGATGTGTGTCATGCGGACTTTGCTTGGATTGTATGTGTGTGCCCAGTTTGCAGTGAGCAGCCATGAATTATGCAGGTTGAGGGGTTCAAAACAAAAATATTTATTATTAAATAAACAAAAACAGCAGAAATAAATGAATTGCTTCGCTGAGCAGAAAAATGGAGGAAAATACTGAACAGGAAACAGAATATAAACTGAACCGATAAATAATAAAGTCCAGGGCAAGGTATCCAGTTATAGGATAAGGCAATCTCGTGGTCAGGGTATCAAGCAAAAGTCGAGGAATACAGATAGCAGAATAATCAAGAGTCCAGAGCCAGGGGTCATACACGATAAATCCAAAAAAGGGGGTACTTGCAACAACGATGAGGGTTACCGGTAATCAGAGGTAGGAAAGTTCACAGGAGGGTTCCAGATGGGTACTCGAGAGGGGAATCAGATGGGTGGTCCAGAGGATATAACCGGTATCAAATCCAGAGGGTCTTCAGCACAAGAGGTTTCCAAACGCAGGTCAGCTAGGTACAAAGTCCAGACTTCAATGAGGAAGTCCAGCACATGGGGTGTGACCTCCTTTATATACAGAGAAGCTAGGCAGGATAATATGCAGGGGATAGTCTGATTAGAATGCAAGTAATCAAAGTCCAGAACCGAGCATGGGAAACAAAACAAAGTCCTGGAATCTGCATGAATCATGCAAAAAAGGTGCATCAGAGGGTCAGGACCGTGACAACACCCAGGTGGGCCATGACATCACCCCCCTCCTGACGGGTGCACTCCGGGCACCGAAGCTAGAACAGGGGACAAAACGCAGATCACCACCATCCAATGTACTCGGAGTCGGAACCGGGATCGCTATAAACGTCTCCATATGTACTTATGAGATGCTCATATTTCGCCAAATCTTCTTTGCGGACCCATGCGCCGTTAGAGGCCCAGGCACAGCCTTCAGGAACAGGATCTACAACGGTTGGCTCAGGGGATCCGTAGGCAACGATTCCCGTGACAACGGGCAACGGACCCTTGGAGCTGGTGGATACACGGTTAGCACGAGTCCCCTTTTTGCGGTGTGCCCTCCAGGCACTCTGGGCATTTTTGAATACTCGAAGGTCTGTACACCTAACCACAGTACCATTAGAGCCATACGTGAACTCGGGAGGTAATGGTTCCAAGGTGATCCGACCCTCAGGGGTACGGACAGTGGTGCCGATGTAGGCGGACCTCCGGCGCGATCGCCCAGATATAGGCTTGAAGCACTCAGGATGTTGCCCTTCAGCTATAAGTGCTTTCAGCGCCTTTTCAAATGTTTGCAAATCCTCTTTACGGATCCAGTTCCCGTTGGAAGTGCATACTAAATCTGAGGACATAAGGCTATCCTAAACAAAAGATAAATCCAGGTAAAGTATCCATGTAATTGGGCAGACTAGATGGGCCGAAAGGTTCTTATCTGCCGACATTTCTTCTATGTTTCTATGACACCGCTGGGCTCTGCGGCGACACCACCGCTGGAGCCTGAGAAGGCTTACGGAGACAGAGGCCTGAGAAGGCTTACGGAGACAGAGGCCTGAGAAGGCTTACGGAGACAGAGGCCTGAGAAGGCTTACGGAGACAGAGGCCTGAGAAGGCTTACGGAGACAGAGGCCTGAGAAGGCTTACGGAGACAGAGGCCTGAGAAGGCTTACGGAGACAGAGGCCTGAGAAGGCTTACGGAGACAGAGGCCTGAGAAGGCTTACGGAGACAGAGGCCTGAGAAGGCTTACGGAGACAGAGGCCTGAGAAGGCTTACGGAGACAGAGGCCTGAGAAGGCTTACGGAGACAGAGGCCTGAGAAGGCTTACGGAGACAGAGGCCTGAGAAGGCTTACGGAGACAGAGGCCTGAGAAGGCTTACGGAGACAGAGGCCTGAGAAGGCTTACGGAGACAGAGGCCTGAGAAGGCTTACGGAGACAGAGGCCTGAGAAGGCTTACGGAGACAGAGGCCTGAGAAGGCTTACGGAGACAGAGGCCTGAGAAGGCTTACGGAGACAGAGGCCTGAGAAGGCTTACGGAGACAGAGGCCTGAGAAGGCTTACGGAGACAGAGGCCTGAGAAGGCTTACGGACAGAGGCCTGTGAAGGCTTACGGACAGAGGCCTGTGAAGGCTTACGGACAGAGGCCTGCGACGGCTCAGAGACGGAGGCCTGAGAAGGTTTGGGTACAGGGGCCTGAGAAGGTTTGGGTATAGAGGCCTGAGAGGGCTCAGAAACGGAGGCCTGAGAAGGCTGACGGACAGAAGCCTGAGACGGCTTAGTGACAGAAGCCTGAGAGGGCTTAGTAACGGAAGCCTGAGAGGGCTTGGGGACAGAAGCCTGAGACGGCTTAGAGACAAAAGCCTGAGATGGCTTGGGGGCATTGATTGAAGTAGTGAACGTGGTTCCTAAATAGGTGGTTCTCATGCACCCAATGAACCGGCCAGGTTGCCCACGAGGGTGACGTGCAGTCTCTTTAGGGAATTCCTCTTCTGAATCCACAGAACTCCATTCTTCAGAAGAGTAGTATTCTGAAGCCGATGGATAAGAGGATTTTTGCCGACTGGAAGGCACTGGAGCGGTAAAACAGTTAGCCGTGAGGTGCTGGCTTGGAGTGGTGGGTGTCATACCGGAGGGTAGGACAGACACTATCTCCATGGGCACAACGGGGTCAGGCTCTGTAGGTACGCTGGGCTCTTCCTCCATCGGTACGGCTGGAACAGATTCTGTGGGCAGGGTGGATTGGAAATCCATACGTTCAGCTTGGTTGGCATCTTGATGCACGGTTTCAGGATTCGCTTCCAAAGATTCAGCTGGGTGGGATTCGGTGGTGGGTCTCTCAGGCAAGTACTTGGCAGACAAATTTTCTTTCTTGGGCTTGAAGGATGTCGTGTCTCTGAGAGTCCATGTCTTCTTCGGCTTGGTGGGCAGTGCTTTAGGAGGAATCAAGGGCACTGCCTTGACGGATGCTGACCTTTTAGGCTTAGTGGGGGGAGACTTGGCAACCAAAGTCTGTTTGGTTGATACTGATTCAGGTGAGGTGCTAGATGGTTTGGGGGGGCGCAGAGGACAGGCTGATAAATTGTGCAGGCCACTCCCACAATAGAAACACAAGTTGTTTAACCTTCTCCTTTCACGCTCCTCCAGGGTTAGGGGTTCTCTGGGCCCCTTTTTTGTAACTGGAATGCGCACCTTAGTTGAGATGCCCCTTAAGCCTTTAAACAGGTCAACAAACAATGTGTCCACTTGTTGCAGGACCTCCATTAACCCCTTCACATAATCCTTTACAGCTTGGCTCACTGCGGGCTCACTGTTTGAGGACTTCCTCATTCTGTCATGCGGACTTTGCTTGGATTGTATGTGTGTGCCCAGTTTGCAGTGAGCGGCCATGAATTATGCAGGTTGAGGGGTTCAAAACAAAAATATTTATTATTAAATAAACAAAAACAGCAGAAATAAATTAATTGCTTCGCCGAGCAGAAAAATGGAGGAAAATACTGAACAGGAAACAGAATATAAACTGAACTGATAAATAATAAAGTCCAGGGCAAGGTATCCAGTTATAGGATAAGGCAATCTCGTGGTCAGGGTATCAAGCAAAAGTCGAGGAATACAGATAGCAGAATAATCAAGAGTCCCGAGCCAGGGGTCATACACGATAAATCCAAAAAAGGGGGTACTTGCAACAACGATGAGGGTTACCGGTAATCAGAGGTAGGAAAGTTCACAGGAGGGTTCCAGATGGGTACTCGAGAGGTGAATCAGATGGGTGATCCAGAGGATATAACCGGTATCAAATCCAGAGGGTCTTCAGCACAAGAGGTTTCCAAACGCAGGTCAGCTAGGTACAAAGTCCAGACTTCAATGAGGAAGTCCAGCACATGGGGTGTGACCTCCTTTATATACAGAGAAGCTAGGCAGGATAATATGCAGGTGATAGTCTGATTAGAATGCAAGTAATCAAAGTCCAGAACCGAGCATGGGAAACAAAACAAAGTCCTGGAATCTGCATGAATCATGCAAAAAAGAAAAACAAAAAGGTGCATCAGAGGGTCAGGGGGTCCGGACCGTGACAACACCCAGGTGGGCCATGACATCGTGATCCGCATCCCCCTTGTGACACCACTGACTGCAGCCATGTCATCTATAATAAGAAAACCGTTTGCGTCAGTCTCCACAAGGTTACTTGTGCATTGCGCATGCACGACAGAAGAAAACTGCCGGCTTTCGCGACGGCCAAGAAAAAAAATGTTGATCCGTTGGAGAGACGCGCAGAAAGCACCTCTTCCTTGCACCAGAACCCGAAGGCAGCGCTTCAGCACAGGGCGTGGACACCTCCTGCCTCTCACTTGGGACTGTTCCCCATCGGGCGGCTGGATGCTGTACGCGTGCTGGGGGAAGGACAGGTAGATGGACAGAGGATGGGCAGCAGGCAGAGCAGTCTGGAGGAGGAGCCGGAGGACGCCAGGCTCCAGAGCCCCGACACAACAGCATCCCGCGGAGACTTCGCCTTCTCATCCCTGATCCTGAACACGGAGTGGATCACCGGGGTGCTCCACCGGGCCAAGCCGGCCCCTTATGTGCGAAGAGCGGCCTGGATCCGCAACATCCAGGCTTTGCTGAGGGACCACAAGCAGGAGCGGGCGCTGCAAGTCCTCAGGATGCCCCACAGGGTGAGGAGCCCTGGGTCCTGCGGACATCGTCAGCACTAATGGAGAGCCGGGGGCCACAAACCGGGGTGGAGCCTCCCAGTGTGCATTCATGGGATGACACGGGGTCTATGGAAGCTCACGGGAAGAGAATGTACAATCTAAGGGGGCCAGATCCCGTGAGCTTCCAATCTAAGGGGGCCAGATCCCGTGAGCTTCCAATCTAAGGGGGCCAGATCCCGTGAGCTTCCAATCTAAGGGGGCCAGATCCCGTGAGCTTCCAATCTAAGGGGGCCAGATCCCGTGAGCTTCCAATCTAAGGGGGCCAGATCCCGTGAGCTTCCAATCTAAGGGGGCCAGATCCCGTGAGCTTCCAATCTAAGGGGGCCAGATCCCGTGAGCTTCCAATCTAAGGGGGCCAGATCCCGTGAGCTTCCAATCTAAGGGGGCCAGATCCCGTGAGCTTCCAATCTAAGGGGGCCAGATCCCGTGAGCTTCCAATCTAAGGGGGCCAGATCCCGTGAGCTTCCAATCTAAGGGGGCCAGATCCCGTGAGCTTCCAATCTAAGGGGGCCAGATCCCGTGAGCTTCCAATCTAAGGGGGCAGATCCCGTGAGCTTCCAATCTAAGGGGGCCAGATCCCGTGAGCTTCCAATCTAAGGGGGCCAGATCCCGTGAGCTTCCAATCTAAGGGGGCCAGATCCCGTGAGCTTCCAATCTAAGGGGGCCAGATCCCGTGAGCTTCCAATCTAAGGGGGCCAGATCCCGTGAGCTTCCAATCTAAGGGGGCCTGATCCAAGGGAGCCTGTTCCAATGAGCTTACAATCTAAAAGGGAAAAGAGGTGCCTGTTCGTGTGAGTTTACAATCCGAGAGGTTAAAAAGGAGCCCACTCGAATATATAAATGCATTTGTAATGTGCTGTCAGCTGCGCGCACACCCATCACAGCTGCTCACTCGGCCCTCCCGTTGCAGACGGGACGGCGACGGATGCGTTACCCTTGGATAGGACATTGAAAAGCAAATATATGGACACGGATTCTGAGCTGGCAACAATAGACTGCCCTCCGGTAACTACCGTATTTTTCGCTCCATAAGACGCACTTTTCTCTCCCCAAAAAGTGGGGGGGAAAGTGGTTGCGTCTTATGGAGCGAATGCCCCATGATATGCCTCAGCTCACCTGTCGCCGCCGCGTTAGGCTCCCTCTGAGCGTGCGTCCGGCGGCAGGAAGCTTGGGCACTCGCCTGGGGAGCCACGTGACCGCGATCTCGCGAGATCGCGGCTCCCCCAGGCGAGTGCCCAAGCTTCCTGCCGCCGGACGCACGCTCAGAGGGAGCCTAACGCAGCGGCGACAGGTGAGCGGAGGCATATCCATGAGCGAGCTGGGGCACATCCATGAGCTGGGGGACAGTATCCATGAGCTGGGGGACAGTATATCCATTATTACACTATTTGATTTCAGAATATTTATTTTCCTGTTTTCCTCCTCTAAAAACTAGGTGCGTCTTATGGTCAGGTGCGTCTTATGGAGCGAAAAATACAGTACTTATCTATAAATTGGTAATGGTTTCAGCCCTACAGTATTTCGTATCCCACTAAGCTCTTAACAGGTTCAAGTAAACCCACTGTAAACCGGTATAAATCCTTACACTACAAAATAATTGTCTTGTGCATGCGTGTCCAAAATAGCTACATATTCATGCACTTAACCGCACAAAATCGCATTCAAAAAGAGCACTTCTGCAATATTTGGACAACAGCCCAACAAAAAGCATGAGACATTTCCCAAGTCATATTTACCTTGTGTAGCTTTTATGAAAAACACCTCTTGAGCTTGAGCAAGCATTATCAAACTGAGTGTACCAACAGTGTCTGGAGAAATATCAACAGTAGGCTCACGGTTTAATGATGACAGCACGGTATCTTTGATGTGTGAAAAGGCTCCACTTGCAAGCTATAAAGAGACATAAAAGCATTGTGAAATTCTAAAATAAATAATGGTGAAAGACAAATAACGATCTTTAAGAAAGCAACTCAATATAGCCAAGTTATGCAAATTGCCATTAAGAGGATGGTCTTAGTCATATAATATGAATATTCACAACACATATAAAGTATATGTGTATAGTCTTCTGGATAATGATAATTATGTATGATTAAGGCCACTGGATCCACCAAACTATTCCTTTACTCATTAAGTGAACTAAAATACACTACTATTTTAATAACTGACAGAGGTGGGAGAGCGGTCTAAGCCGAATTGTCAAGTCCATAAATGAGTGGCATATAAGTGTCCTAAATTCAAAAACTCTTCCTAAAAGGACAATAAATTTCAAAAATAAGGTGATGGGGCAAACCATTTCACATGGATATTAACTCAGCTACTTGACATGCATTTTCTGCCTATTTATCCACTATTCTAGGACTTCTCTATTGCTATTTAGGCGTACCATAAATAAGATTCTGAAAATTTGCCTTCTCACCTTCAAAATGAAACTTAGCAGTAAGTTCACGTTCCAAATGAAATATATATATATATATATATATATATAAAAAACACTAGTATAGCCGTATGTAGTGATACCTTTTTTTATTGCACTAACATTACATTTAAAAGACAATCTTTGAGCGTGACTTTCTTCTTAAGGTCTGGAAGGTGGGGGGGGGGGGCTGGGATACATGCAGTGAAATAAGTCCATAAAACCTTAATAAGTTAATGACAACTTGAAGAGAAAACTACCTAAACTACATAAAATGCAAAATCCCCATCTATGTGTCAGTACAAAATCAAATAGCACGCTGACCACAGTCACTTCTCTCAAATACCTAGGTATGTGGTTAGACCCAAATCTATCCTTTGGCCCCCACATTGAAAAACTCATCTAAAACTTTACCCAAAACTAGGTGCCCTGTACAGAAACAAATCATGCTGAGCCATGCAGTAAGAAAGCAGATTGTATTCAATAGCTGGCATAAGCATTTGTTGTACAGAGATTTAGTGTATGCAGCTGCCCCGCAAACGCACCTTCAGAAACTTACTACATTGTAGAACTCCTTTTGCAGCTTTGTGCTACAATGCAACTACGAGACCCACCATTGTGACGTGTTAAAAGGGCTAAATTGGCCGTCGCTGGAATCTTGACGCACCCTTCACCTTTCCAACCTGCAGAGTTATTCAGAGAGCGGTGAAAAACAGGAGAATGGAAAATTCTAGGTCAAAATAGCTGATTTGGAAAGTGCGATAAATGGGAGAATTTTTCTGGTTTCGCTATTTTGACCTTGAATTTTCCATTCTCCAGTCATTCTCCTGCTTTTCACCGCTTTCTGAATAACCCTGCTGGTGTTTAAGAGGTTTTCTGGGAAACTACAGTACCAACCTACCTGGATAGGCTGCGTCCCTTAGCAGTTCCCTAATCCTTTAACCTCCGATCCAGGACCAGCACCTTACTTGCAATACCACAATACAAAAAAACAGTGGCTCGATCCTCATTTTCCTTCAGAGCACCGCAAATATGAAATAACCTCCCAGACGCCATCAAATCTTCCCCCAGTCTAAAGTCCCTTAAGAGCTCCCTATTAACATACCCAAATACGGAATGCACCTGTACAACCACGTAACATAAGGACTATATTTCCTACATATTTATTTTCTGTGTTAATCTGGATATTTGTTTTGTTTTTAATATTTTATCTTGCATTTATTACTTCGTAATTCTGTAACGACTGTAAAAATTTCGATGTTCTTGAACCCAGGACATACTTGAAAACGAGAGAAATCTCAATGTATCCTTCCTGGTAAAATACTTTGCAAATAAATATATATAAAAAAATAAAAAAAAACAAGGCAGAATTCTGAACGGGACGTTAAAATAGTGGGATAAAAAGCCAGGGTCTACATCGAGGTCCTCCTTTATGGTGTTAAAATATGTGGTCATTTCGGTGGGCGTGGCTGGCTCTGAAAGGGACAGGTCGAGTCTGGAGGGAGCGCTGCCAGATTCACCTGATATCGGGGTTTTTTAGCTGGAGCCCCTCAAATTACCAATTTTTAGGGTCCCTAAACGGCTGGCCATAACGGGGATTGCTCTGTGGCCTGTTTTTGCCTCCCCGCCCGGAGCACAGCGGCGTTTTAGCCAGGCGGCCATCTTGAGGCCTACCCATCTGCCTCCGGGCGCTCGTTGCCTCTCCTGCTTCCTTTGTGGAGAGCCTGACTCGGTGCTTGGCGGCTGCGGACTGAGAGGATAGAAGGCTCCCGTCTTCCGGCTGCATCTGCGGTGTCCAGGGACCTGTTAAAAGGAGCGGGCAGGATGGCGCGGCCGGGAGGGGACTCCACCCCCCCCCCACCGGTGGCATGGAAGCTGCGTTTGCGGCCCTCAAGGCCTGCTTGGCGCGGCTGGGGGGGGGGGGGGAGCTCGATTTCTCAAGGCTCATGGGAGGCGATTGATGGCCACGAGGAGGACTGGCCGGGCGACCGCAGACCGGAGAGGGGAAGCAGAGAACCAGGAGGTGGATGTTCTCGGCCTCGTGCCCCGTTAAAGCCTGCTGGAACGTGGCTGATGTTCTGGAGTGGTGCGTCGGGACTGGCGATCTGACTGGGTCACTGACCCCGGAGCTGTCTGGAGACGGCGAGCTGGAGTCTCGCAATGTCCGGGTGGCACATGATGTACCCCAGCTGTAAGCCTGTGGAGACTGACCCCCTGCCGATGGCTGGTAAGATGGTGCCACGGTATCCACCGAAGACACGTGCGGCTATACCCCGAGCATCTGCCGCAGGATGACGTGGAGAGGCTCGGGTCCAGAGGAGACTTTGGGGTCAGCTTTTTGGCTGAGGCTCGTTTAGGTTGGAAGCCCCGATCTCGCATGCAGTGCACTACCTGTTTTACGTATAATACCATTTCGGGACACGGGATGATTAATCTTATTTTTTTAGCCGACCTGTTCTGTCTCCTGCAGACATTTCCTTTCACCCCGATGACTCTTATTTTGACCTCTCCCCCCTTGCTGTTTTTTTTTTTTAATCAATCTGCTGGCCCTTTCTGCTGACCCTTTTCCCCCCGTTTTTGATGCTCTGACCTCCTAGGCGACTCGCTGCCTGGGTCAGGTCCCTTGCCGATTGTGGATGAAGGCTGAAGAGCGATCTATAGCATATATATTTGTGTCTCCCTGCTTTCAAGTGCTTCTCTCCAGCTATCTCCCCTTATTTATGGCAAATTGATTTGCTCCCACTGTTGATCTCCCCTCCCCCCTTTCTTCAGAGACACTTCGGCCACTATTCTTTTTTTTTTTCTTGCCGACGTTGCCCAGCCGGGGATAAATGTGAGACTTTTTGGTTCTTTTTTCTGATGACTTGCTTTAACCCCACCCCCCCCCTTTTTCGGCTTTTTGCTGATTTTTCATGTGACCCCCTCCTAAGTGTTTATTAGGAGAGCACAATATTTGGCCCTGCGAGGCCAACTATGATGGTCGATTTGTGACTTTTCTTTCACTGCAAAATAAAAAAAAAAAAATGTGGTCATTTCAAATGTCTTCTGTTCATGGGAGTCTTTTATTAAATTTGCGTGGGGTATTTTAATTCCAATGGTTTGGATGGAGTGGCCTATCAGACAAAAATGATGTCCCACCGGGGTATCATCAGGAAAATAGATATTGTAACCTGGTGGGGTCACTTTAATTTGACAGGCCACTCCATCCAAAACCTTGGAATTAAAACACAAAAAGGAAATTTTAAAAGACCCCCATAAATACAAGACATTCAAATAAAAATCACACATTTTAAACACAATAAAAGGAGGTCCTCAATTTAGACTCTGGATTTTTAACCCACTATCATAACATCACCTAATGTTCAGAATTCTGGCTTTTTCTTTTTTCCAAGTGGAGATTATCTTATCACGGTTTTATTTTATTTTTTGTATTTAAGGTTTTATTTTTGAGAGAAATAAAGGGTCACACATCGACCAGCAAGGCTGGCCTCGCAGGGCCAAAATGTATACTCACAAAGATAACATGCAAAATAAGAGAGGGGGGGGGGGTCGTAGAAGAAAACTGCATAAATCGAAAAAAAGAGGGGGGGGGTTGTAATAACAGAAGTCTTTCACAGGTCGCCTCAAAAATCAAAGTCTTCGAAAAAGTAACAAAATAATCATCCAGCCGGGAAACCGCAGCGAATGAGTCCTCAGAGTCCTTCAACAAAAGGGGAGTCAGAGCAAAAATAGAAAATCTCAGCGTGGAGGGGGAAAAGGAAGGGAGAAGACAAAGAAAAAAACCTTCAGGTTACTCCAAAAAAAAAACAAAAAAAAAACAAACTGGGAAATAACACGGCAGACAAGTGGCATAGTTGTCTCAGCACGTGTCCTGAAACAGGTGGGGCACCAAGGCTCCCAGCATGACATAAGGGAGGCATTGCAAATCATGCCCAGGCCTCGCATTCTCCTCGGGTTTGCATGCGCTATAGGGTGAACATAGGGGCGACAAGGCCAGGTCGAGGTCCCCACTCGCCTGTAACTGGTGCTATGGCGCTCACCCCTGATCAGCGTAGTTTGTATCATATAAATCTCTCCATAAAGGATCCTGAGTTTCAAATCAAAAAAGACTAATACCTTTAATCCCAAACCAGGGAGGTAATACAAAATCCTGAATACCACTCAGCGCCAAATGGTTTCGTGACCAAGAGGTCGCTGAGCGAAAGCACTTCAACTCTCTGTAAACAGATACAATGACTTAATACGTGAGCATAACGTGGTTATAGATATATTTCAGATTGCTGCTATGTGTTTCATGTTCCACGACCACTGATAAGAGGCAACACCCTTCTATTTGTTCTCAACCATACAGAGTAGGAACTCACTGTTCAGCAGCCTGCAGGGCAGGCCAACAACCTGAGATTGCGATTCTGTATTGCGACTTGGTTTTACACAGATAACTTGAAGGATAGTTATATTCAGCAACCTGCAGGGCAGGACTATAATCATAGATCGTGCGATTAGCTTTGCAATCAGACCAGACGTTAAACAAGCAACTAGAACGTTTGGTTAAAGCTACAAACAGAAGGGACATACAACAGATAACTGGAGCAATGACTAGGTCTCTCGACCTGGCGGGCAGACACACAATCGGACGCCTTGCGATTAGGACTCACACCAGATTGATTAGTCAGAGACCTTGGAAGAGATAGGTTTACCAAACTGGCGGTCAGACCTCCAAACAGCAAACATGCGGTTAAACAAACATGAATTCTGAATACCGCACAGACAAAACACAAAAGGAATAAGAATCGTCAATCAGAAAAGCCGGGTCAATACGTATACAAGGTCCTCCTACAAGCAGGTTGCCAACTAGGAAATCAATATATATTAGACAGCAGTCAATGCGGGAACTATACTCCACATCAGGGCGACAAGCAGATCCTCTCGCCCTGCTTTAAAGGCCGGTGGCTCCTCGTCATTATGCCAAGCCCCACCCCCTCAATCTGCCAGCTCTAACTACTGGCAACTGACCAGCCAGCAATGCCGCCAGACGCCCTGACCCCCCAGGAAGCGCCACGGGGGCCGAAGACGCCACATCGCCCCAACCAAGACCTAAAGGAGGATTCGCAGGCAGTGTCTCACGCGAAGACGGGCAAGGGGAGATATCTGGCATCCTCATCGGGGGGCACATAGATCTCACCGGACCTCGGCCCGCTTCTTCTGGGGCCACTGCGTCCATGACGGTCCCAGCCGTTAAGGCCTTCAGATCCCTGAAAGAGTGTATGGGTAATTCTTCCGACGCACACGGGCTGGAGGTCAGTGGCTCTCTGCATCCCTGCAGTATGGCCATCATCCGGCGCCAGGTCCCCTTCGTGAGTGGGCCCAGATCGTCGCCCTCCAGCATCGCTAAACAGGCCTCCAGGCCCTCAATCACCGTAATTTTTGCTTCAGTATGGGGAAGGGCGACTCGATGCCCAGATTCACCATCCTCAGCCATCAGTGATCTGTTGCGAGCAGCGCATGAGACGGGGGCCCTCCGTTGCCACAACTGTCGCGGGCTCAACCAGAAATGGATCCACAGGGGAGCACAGCAAGTAGGAGGCTGGGACCGAGGGGTAGGCTCCAAGATGGCCGCCTGCAGCGACCTCTGTTAAAAAACACCCGGCTATCGGTTGTCTCAGGTCCGGAGAGAGGGGGGCAAAACGGGCCCTGGACATCACACCCCCTATGGCCAGCTATTCGGGACTCCAAACGCTCGATTCTCAGTGGTAAAAGTCTTAGAGAAAAGATGGGTCGGAGCTCCACAGACATGCGTCCTCTCTCTTCAGCAGTCGGCCTCGCCCACTCACTGTTTTATGAGCCCAAGATCTCTCATTTGTTTATCTTCCCTTTTTGACCATACTATTTCACGCACATCCATCCCAACCCCCACCTGCGTGTCTAATGTTCCATTCTATGATTTGGGTCAGTATAGCTTCAGGTACATGAATCAATCTGTCATATAATTGAACCCGCACGCCCTTCGCACCGGAATTCTGTCTTCTCAATCACTCGGCTTATAGCCCCCAGACTTATAAAGAAATCTGATTGGTTAATGCGGTCAATCTAAATACTACGGTTCTGAAATAAAAGTATCACACCCCCGGCAAATCTCCATGTGGCTCAAAGTCAATCATTTATGCTCCATGGAGGAACTATGGAAATCTATGGTCTATACCCTTGGTTTATCATAATGTCTTTTTTTTAGTTTCCAATAAAAGTTTAATTTTATTTACGATCTCAGGCAATCAATCAGGGCTATTCAGAAAGAGGTGAAAACCTTGAGAATGACTGGAAAAGCAAAAATTCGAGGTAAAAATAGTCAAACCAGAAAACTTCTCCCAATTGTCTCCCTTTCCAAATTGGCTATTTGGTCTAGGTTGTTCATTCTCCTGGCAATTCTCAAGTTTTTAACCTCTCTCTGAATATCCTTTGTTCTATCCATGGAGGAACTCCCTAGGATGGCCTCAGATCCAATGTGTACTCACAGAGGTGGCACTATGGGCTCATGGAGGTTCTTCCAACTGCTGGAGCATGTGGGCGACAGGCTCCACCTGTGGTTTAGTGGCACTCCCTTTTATTTAAAGTTTCTATGTCAGTTTCGCAAGGTTAACGCTCATCTTCTGTTCACATATTTCCCTTTCATGTTATGGCTTATGTACACCTTCAACTGAAGTATTGCCTCAAGTTGCACTGGCACAGACTTCCTGCCAATGCTTCATTACAAAAATTTCTCTCAATACATTCCCTGCATTAGGGCTGGACCAAGACAAAAAATTAAGAAAAAAACAGCCCTGGACTTAATCTAGACCAGCCCACTTTAATTACGTGAACACGCACAAAAATAGTATATAAACCAACCGGATTGCTGAACCAATTGCTCTACAGATACCGGAGTTGCTGCAAAACGATCGGGTAAAGCAAGGCAGCGTCACGGAGGTTGAGTGCGCACAATGTCTTAAGGTGAAGCAGATGTGCAGCGAGTCTCACCGGCACGGTGGCCCCAATATAAGACTGATTAAGATAGGAGTGAAGCGCCCACCAGAATCTGCGTACAATCTGTCACGCTAAACGGAGGTCCCTCTAAATACCTTAATTCATATACATAGACAAAAAGACAACATAGCGCCAGTGAGATTCCATGTCAATAAGTTCCTCATTTCTTTTACTTTCGTATTGATTTCTTTAAAATCATTTACCGTATTTTTCGCTCCATAAGACGCACTTTTTTCCCCCCAAAAAGTGGGGGGAAAAGTGGGTGCGTCTTATGGAGCGAATATGGCCCAGCAGCTCGTGGATGTGCCTCCGCTCACCTGCCGCCGCCGCGTTCGTCTCCCTCTGAGCATGCGTCTGGCGGCAGGAAGCTTGGGCACTCGCCTGGGGGAGCCACGTGACCGCGATCTCCCGATATCGCGGTCACGTGGCTCCCCCAGGCGAGTGCCCAAGCTTCCTGCCGCCGGACGCATGCTCAGAGAGAGACGAACGCGGCGGCGGCGGCAGGTGAGCGGAGGCACATCCACGAGCTGCTGGGGCATTATCAATGTGTGAGCTGGCTGGGGCAAATCCATGTGTGAGCTGATGGGGCAAATCCATGTGTGAGCTGATGGGGCAAATCCATGTGAGAGCTGGCTGGGGCAAATCCATGTTGAGCTGATGGGGCAAATCCATGTGTGAGCTGATGGGGGCAAATCCATGTGTGAGCTGATGGGGCAAATCCATGTGTGAGCTGATGGGACAAATCCATGTGAGAGCTGGCTGGGGCAAATCCATGTGTGAGCTGATGGGGCAAATCCATGTGTGAGCTGGCTGGGGCAAATCCATGTGTGAGCTGATGGGGCAAATCCATGTGTGAGCTGATGGGGCAAATCCATGTGTGAGCTGATGGGGCAAATCCATGTGTGAGCTGGCTGGGGCAAATCCATGTGTGAGCTGATGGGGCAAATCCATGTGAGAGCTGGCTGGGGCAAATCCATGTGTGAGCTGATGGGGGCAAATCCATGTGTGAGCTGGCTGGGGCAAATCCATGTGAGAGCTGGCTGGGGCAAATCCATGTGTGAGCTGATGGGGCAAATCCATGTGAGAGCTGATGGGACAAATCCATGTGTGAGCTGGCTGGGGCAAATCCATGTGAGAGCTGATGGGGCAAATCCATGTGTGAGCTGGGGCAAATCCATGAGCTGATGGGGCAGATCCATGTGTGAGCTGGCTGGGGCAAATCCATGTGTGAGCTGGGGCAAATCCATGTGCGAGCTGGGGCAAATCCATGTGTGAGCTAAGGCATATCCACGAGCTGGGGCAATATCCATTATTACACTATTTCATTCAGAATATTTATTTTCCGTTTTCCTCCTCTAAAAACTAGGTGCGTCTTATGGTCAGGTGCGTCTTATGGAGCGAAAAATACGGTATATCTTAAAACAACAATACATAATGTATCTACCAGAACACGTTTCGTCCAGAGACTTCAGCTGAAGAAGTCTGTGGACGAAACGCGTTCTGGTAGATAAAGGATTTTAAAGCTCGCTGTTTGCCGAAAGGATTCCTGATAAAGAAGGTGCGGGGGGTGCCTTATATCCCCTATGCTTATTGGGGCTCTGGAGCATGCGAGTTCGAACTCCTTTGATTTTAATATATATAACCTTTTGTACAATATTACACTAGGTATATCCCTGGTATATGTCCACATCTCTACTGTAGGAGAGTATCCACGGGGACCGAGAGGACTACCCTAAGAGGAGAAAGGGCACCCGAAGAGGTCCATACAAGCCCCTTAAGGCAACTTGAACTAGAGCCGGGTTAGGCTCTATAAAATGTGAGATGATCACTTTTCGATTATCTCTAAGAAGAATTACATACTGTGCAATTTTGGTTTCCTTCTCTTTCCAGTGGGATAAAAATATATCCGAAAAAAGGAACTTCTTGACATGGATTGTGTATAATCTGCCTACCGTTGAGTATCTCACTTTCGCTACGTTGTCTTTTTTGTCTACAAATATAAGACTGTTTTACAGACACTGAGAAAGATCTAACCTCACCCATTAAGGGTAGTGCGAGCTGCGCGGTAAACCAGCATTCATAACGGCCCACTGAGCCATCGGCCCTCCTGGAATCTCGCCACAGTCCCTATGACCAGTACATGCCTGGCTCCAAATTAAAAAAAAAAAAATTTACTTACCTGGTAAAATCTAGAAGCGGCTTTTAATGCTTCATCATTATCAAGGTTCTGTTCAGATGCAATCTGGCTAGCCAGCGCTCCAATGTTGAAGAGTACACATGTCTTTTCATAACCCAAACTGGGCAGAGCTTTAAAATACAGGGAGGACAAATCAGGAAAAGTTAAATGTATTGTCATTTAATTAAAAAACATAATATAGGAGAAGAGCATCAACAATTACTTCTAGTACCCAACGTTGGGAAATCTACAGTAGAAAATAAAAGATAAGTTGATACAAACGTTTGTCTTATAAATTTTGACCTTAATATTTAGCCATTTCTAAAATAGAATCTGAACTTGCCAAGTTTCACAGATCCTCCAAAGATTGATCCTTTGTCAAAGGCATCTTTCCACGTGAATGTTAAACAAAGCTGAAAAATACATAAAAAAAAAGTGATGTAACTGTTCCTACTAAAGTAACTCCGTTTTAAATACTTTACGATTTATAGTCTCATTTAAAATAATAATGGGATTATAAAAACAATTACTGCTACGCTCACCTGGCTTTCTGTAAAAGGAAACTTTGGCTCTACTGCACACAACTGGTCATAATATCTGGAAAACAAAACAATTGATAAGCTGTAATCATAACACTTTTCCAAGTAAAAGTAAACCACAATATGATCAATTTAGAGTAGTAGAAGCACTAAGCCCCGTTCACACCTCAGCGTTTTACAGCGCGTTCCTGCGCGCTGTAAAACGCTGAGACACGGAAATCCCATAATTTCCTATGGGACCCGTTCACACCTGGGCCTTTTACAGCACGCAGGAACGCGATGTAAAACATACTACGCCCAAAGAAGTACAGGAGCTTCTTTGGGGCGTATTTGCAGCGCGTTCACTCTGTAGTCTATGGCCGTGAATGCGCTGCAATGCGCGTTCTTTATGTTTGCGTGATACGCGCATAAAAATGCGCAGGTGTGAACCCAGTCAGAGACCAGATCGCTTTCTAAAATATTGACATCTACTACAAAAATGTTTAAAAATTAATTTTTTAGCAATTCACCATTACTTAAGTTTTTAATATTGTATGACTGTTTTTATATTGTTTGCTACCACTCTAAAGTGCACAAGGCTCTGTTAGCCTAATGAGTGGCTAAGTAGAGTATCATGAAAGATGGAATTTCCGAAACATCTGGAGGGCCAAAGATAAGCAGCCCCACTTTAACTTCTTGTTGATGAGCCACTTCACCCGTGTGCTGAACTAATTTTGACCACTTTGTGCTCCTGTTCACGATAGAAGTCAGACAAATTATATATCATTTTTATCAGCAGATACAAAATATGATTATTATGTGTATAAGTCATATCTCGTTGGAATGCTTCAAGACAAAATGTAAAGAAAATGTAATTTTCCATTCAGATTTCAAATCATTTACACAAGTGGTCCCGAACCCTGGTCCTCAGGGTCCACTAACATCACCTGTGCTGTGCTTAAGAAATCTGGCAAACCTGGCCTATGATTTGCTGGTTCATGCTCTTGTCAGTTCACGACTTGACTACTGAAACTCGCTCCTCATTGGCCTCCCCAATTCCCGTATTGCCCCTTTTCAATCTGTAACGAAGGCAGGTGCCAGGCTTATTTTTCTCACCAGACACCCCCCCCTCCCCTCTGCCAGTCTCTCCATTGGCTTCCTGTACGTTCCAGGATACAATTTAAAATACGGATGTTCACATTCAAATCGTTCAATAACTCCACTCCTCCCTACATTTCTTCATTACTCTGCAAGCACGTCCCATCCAGACAACTTCGGTCAGCAGGTGATCTCATGTTATCTGTCTGGTGGTCGGAGACCGATAGACCGAAAATCAGTCACCCGAACCCGGGTGAGTCAGAGGCCGGGTGAATCAGGAACTTTGCCGGCCTCCAGGACTAGACGAGCCCCCCGCTCGGCTGGGCCTCCAGGGCCCAGGTCCGGATGACTGATTGGGGGGGTGTGACATCTACATTCCTATACTTGTGTGAGTGAGTGTATTAATGTGATCATGTTTAATCTGGTCTGATGGCTCTGGGTCCCTCCAGGAAAAATTAAGGAAGAAAATTATAATCAAACATCTAGCCCTGTTGCAATCCAGATTCAAAGAATGGAAAACAGCGTCATGGTTAACACCTTAAGGGGTTTGTATGTTTGTGCTTAATGAGGGTCATATGCCAACAAATAGTAAGAATCTGTGGCCCTATAAAATTGCCATTATAGTTACATAGTAGAATATTCAAAAAAAAATTAAAGGAATATTCTAGGGTTAAAACAGGAGGGGTGAATGGGGGGGCACTTCACCCATTTTAACCCTTTAAAATAATAAAAAAAACAAAACCATACAAAATAACTTTTTTAATCAAAATTAAATAAAACAAATTTCCACAGTTATTTACAACCTCCATTTTGACTAACAATATAAAAAAATACAATAAATTTAGATTACATTTAAATGTGATGAAAAACGACAATATCAGCTCCGCACGTTTTAGTTTTTACCCCTGCACTACTATATACAGGTGAAACTTGAAAAATTAGAATATCGTGCAAAAGTTCATTATTTCAGTAATGCCACTTAAAAGGTGAAACTAATATGAGATAAAACATAACAGGGAGAAAATGTCATCTGCGCTTATTCCCATTATACCGTGTGAAAGAAAACGCAATTAGAGACTTTGGTTTCTGTTAATGGCCATTAAAAGATTAAGCTCACCCGCCGAACGTCAAGGCACCTCTAGTGAGGGTGAGTCCTATCCAATAAATGAAGCCACTGGCTGCTTTGTAGCCAACCATAACTTGCCCATGCTGCTTGTCAGTCATGAGGTAGACTGGTGGGTTTTTATTTAAGCTCCCCAGAAACAAAATCCGCCTTGGGATCAAAAAACAAAGACACAGAGCGGAACAGCTGCAATGATGACCTGGCTGGATGTACATTAGAACATACATAGTACAGGAGGGGTTGGGTCGCGCCTATTACCCGATGGGGAGGCGGCAACCACCAAATGTATCCAGCCCAGCAACATGTATAAAACATAAGGAGAAAAAATGCCTTGACGTTCAGCGGGTGAGCTTAATCTTTTAATGGCCATTAACAGAAACCAAAGCCTCAAATTGTGTTTTGTTTCACACGGTATAATGTGAATAAGCGCAGATGAAATTTTTTCTCGTTATGTTTTATACATGTTGCTGGGCTGGATACATTTGGTGGTTGCAGCCGCCCCATCGGGTAATATGCGCGACCCCACCCCTGCTGTATAATATATGAGATAGTTCATCACAATTCTGACAAATCACAGCTTGAACTCACTCATATATTAGTTTCACCTTTTAAGTTGCATTACTGAAATAATTGAACTTTTGCACGATATTCAAATTTTTCGAGTTTCACCTGTACATCATTCTTAAAGGGACACTCTACACAATGTGACCATTGAATTTTACCTGAGCGGACACACTGAGTTTCCTGCTTCTTCACCCTGGTCTGGGGGGACGCCCAGAAAGCTAATTCAGTCATCCAAATGCAGGGGGCTTTGTCCCATGCTGAGGAGGCATTACTTTCGCTAGCATCCCCATCCAATTTTATTAAAGCCTTCCTGCTTGGGAATCACTGGATTGGCTAGGGTAGAAAACCCCGGTCACATTACATGCCAAGCTGGAAGCATGTCGCACTCTTCAGGGTTCAGAAGGAAAATCCGTGCTGGATTCAAGGGAGTTTTTAAATTAAAATAAAAAAATTAAAAACAAGAGTGGGAGGGGATCAGAAATTATAAGGTTTCTTACCTATACCTCCAATTTAGGCTAGCGTCAGACTAACGCAGTCATCACGTCCGTGTTGCCGCACAGTTTAACGTCCGCCGTAGCATAGTATAATGATCAATAGAGACCAACACACAAAGTGCGTGCGCACCACGCAGATTGCAACAGACGCAATTTAGGCAAAGACGTAAAACCGCAAAGACGGATGTGCAGAGTGCACCACGTCCGCATGGCGGCCTGTGTGCGTTATGCTGCGACGTCAGACACACCACATTTGCGACGTCCATAACGTTGACGCTCAGAGGTTGTTATGGTCCGGTTGACTACCTGTATTTTAATAATCAATTTTGATTCCCATATTTCCCTTTTTTGTAGGGATGCACCGATAACACTTTAAGACTGAGTACGAGTACCCATACATTTGAAAAAGTACTCACTGATACAGAGTACCGATACCTTTATTTTAGATCGTGAACGCTTTCCAATAAGAACAGACCTCATAAAAATGCCCCCAGCTCACATGTATAAACCCCCCCCCGAGATAGATATCTATTACACAGAATGCCCCCAGCTCTCAGACTTGGGGAAGCTGGCCGCGTGCATGAAAAGCTGTGGCAGCGTCACAGAAGCGCCCACATGATCACGCCACAGCCGTGCGTTCGGACCTACTGAAGGGGTGAGTATTGCAGCCCGCCAGAGGGGAATGCTGGCCGCGTGCTTTTCATGCAGGCGGCCAGCTTTCCCAGCCCCGCGGATACCGGCAAGCCGGCCCAGCATCAGGGGGGGTGTATCGGGCCATTTGCACGAGTACTAAGTACTCGTGCAAACGGCAGTATCGGCACCGATACTAGTATCAGTACATCCCTACTTTTTTGTTCTACATCTGTCAAAAAAACGGACAGTGTGGTGTCTACAGTATCTTCCGTCAGTACGTGCGTTCGTTATGCACGCACAGTGCGCTCAGACTGCCTTCATCTGACATTAGCCTTAAACTCTAGATTGAACCCATTAATGTCAATGCGTTTATGATGTAAACATTACGTCATTGGTACTTAAAAGGGTTAAATAGTACATATATTTGCACCGCATACCACACAGCTTAGTTATACAGTCATTTAGTCACAAAGTTTACCCTGCTTATTAAAGAAGAGCATGACAAATGTGAACATCACTATTAATTAGGGAATTAAAATGTATAAAAGAAATAGCACAATCCAAAATAAGAGGTTAGTTCCCTAAATATACATCATGCACAATCCACCACAATGGAGGGTTAGGTCTCTTATTTGCAAAGTATTTTACCAGGAAGGATACATTGAGATTGCTCTCATTTCCAAGTATGTCCTGGGTTCAAGAACATTGAAATTTTACAGTTGTTACAGAAATAAAGAAATGAAAGATATTAAAAAACACAAATAAACAGATTAACACAGAAAATATGTAAGTAAAATAGTCACTGTGTTACATGTTTACAGGTGCATTCCGTATTGAGGTATGTTAAATCGGGAGCTTGAGTGACTTACAACTGGGGAAATTTGATGGCGTCTGGGAGGTTATTCCGTAATTGTGGTGCTCTGTAGGAAAAGGAGGATCAAGCCACTTTTTGTATTGTGGTATTGCAAGTAAGGTGGTGGTCCTGGATCGGAGGTTATAGGATGAGGGAACTGCTAGGGGTAGCAGCCTATTCAGCTAGGGTGGTAGCTTCCTAGAAAATCTCTTAAACACCAGATTGGAAAGGTGAAGAGTGTCTAGATTCCAGCGACGGCCAGTTTAGCTCTTTTAACATGTCACAGTGGTGGGTCATGTAGTTATTCTGCCGCTTTGTGCTGCAGTGTGAGTTATAAAATGTAGTAAGTTTCTGAAGGTGTGTTTGCGGGGCAGCTGCATACACTACATCTCCGTATTCAATGGCTGGCATAAGCATTTGTTGTACAATCTGCTTTCTTACCGCGGGGCTCAGGCAGGATTTGTTTCTGTACAGGGCACCTAGTTTGGGGTAAAGTTTAGATGAGAGTTTTTCGATGTGGGAGCCAAAGAATAGATTAGGGTCCAACCACATACCTAGATATTTGAGAGAAGTAACTGTGGTCAGTGTGCCATTTGATTTTGTCCCAACACATAGGTGGGGATTTTGCAATTTGTGTAGTTTAGGTGCTGTTCCAAAGAGCATCGTTACAGTTTTGTCAGTATTTAAAAAACGTTTGTTGTGTTTGATCCACTTTTCTACCTCTGAATTGTTCTTGCAGCACTGCCTCCAGCTGTGGGAGATTTGGTTTGCTGGTATAGATTATGGGGTCATCTGCGTACAGGTGTACAATTGAGGCTTTGCAGATATTGGGCAGATCATTTATGAATATCGTAAATAGCAGGGAGCCGAGTATCGAGCCTTGGGGTACTCCGCACATGACTGGGAGGGGGAGGGAGGAGCTGCCAGAAATGGACATATGTTGCGTTCGGTTGGATACATACAATTGAAATCAAGTTAGCGTGTACTCGATAAGAGTTAAGTTTTTGTAATAGGATGCCATGGTCTACTGTGTCAAAGGCCTTGGAAAAATTAAGGAAGACGGCTCCTGTTAGGTCTCCTTGTTCCATGCCAGCTTGGGTATCATTGCAAACTTTTAAAAGGGCGGTTGTAGTTGAGTGATTTGGATGAAAGCCGGATTGATCTGGGGTTAAATAGTTTGAAGATTGCTAAAAATCACATAATTGCGTGTACACGCATTTTTCCAAAATTTTTGACATTACAGAGCACAATGATATCGGAAGGAAGTTCGATATCAAAGTGCTGTCACCACTTTCATGGATAGGTACCACTCTCGCAGTCTTCCAAAGTTTGGGTATGTATCCAGTCGCCAGGGATTCATGGATTAGGGTTGCGACAGGATTTGCAAATGCCGGTGCACTGATTTTCAGCAGCATTGCTGGGATTTGAACAGGTCCAGACTGGTATTTCATTTTTTGATTACGGAGAAGTTTAATAACTACACTGACAGGCAATGGTCTAATGTTGAATTTTTTTTTGAGAAAGGATTTTACCATGAAGGATACATTGAGATTTCTCTCTTTTTCAAGTATGTCCTGGGTGGCGAGTACGTCCTTAGGGGTCTTGCCCAAGGACACTTACTGGAGAGGTGCTCGCTGGGATCGAACCCATGACTCCACAGGCTCTCTCCACGCAGAGCAGCGATATTACCTCTACTCCACCCAGCCGGCACAATTTATCTGTGATATGGGGTCTCTGCATGGTTGGAGGGGCCTGACCTGCATTTGGCCTTTCTGTAGATGTGTCACTCTTTAGTTTAGCAATCAGGGTGGTGGTGCATCCAACAAAATAATTAAAGGCATTTGCAAGGTCTAGGGGGGTGTTGCAGGGTTTGGTTCTTTACTTTGACAGCAGCTGGTTGGGACTGGACTGGGAGTGCTTGTATGTTACTTAGGATTTTCCAAAAAATTTCTAGGGTTTGATATGTTGTTTAAATATTCATTGAAGTATTGGGCTTTAGCCATTTTGGTTTGTTTTGTGCATTCATTCCGGCATTGTCGGTATTCAGTGATCGCTCATGGAACCAGTACTCTTTAAATTTGATCAAAGCGAATATCTAAACTGGTACGTTTGTGTAAAATCAGCTGTAATCCAGGGTAGATGGGCCACTTTTACGTGCACTTTACGCAGCGGGGCATGGGAATTCCAGATTTGCAGGAGCTCAGACTGAAAGTATTCAATTGCACAGTCCAGGTCTGGGATTAGGTTTAGTCTGTACCATGGGAGCTGTTTGAGATCACTTAGGAAGAATTCTAGCTTAAATTTGAGACCTGGGATTTATTATCTTTGGGGGGAGATTTTGTAGCCTTTATTTTGCGCACACAGTACACTAGGCAGTGGTCACTGAAGCTATTAGGGAGAACACCTGCCTCCTGTATTCTATCAGGACATGAAGAGAGAATCCAGTCCAGCAAGGTATGGTTATGGGTATGGTCAACAAGATCCGTTGTGATTTGCAATATCCCATCAAGCATGACTGCTTAGGCATGGTACCTCCCACCCCTTCCCATAACTTTTCCACCCAAAATAAATGACACCACACACCGATTTTCAGTTGGAAAGGTATAGGCCACAGCTTTATTAAAGAATCAACAACTTCTATAACCGTAATTCTGACCCAACTGCATAACGCGGAAGGCAGTTCCCACTTACACCAAACACAAGCTCATCATCCTGCAGAGGCCGACCCCTGCAGGACTTTTCTCCCCAGTGCCTCACCGGTAGGCAGCATATCGATTATTCCTCTGCTGGCAAGGACTCCTGCCAACGCTGCTGGCAAGGACTCCTGCCAACGCAGAGGCAAGCCCCCCGAACCATGCTGCCTCTGTGCTCCCCCCCGCAGCCAGCGCCATCTCAATTCCGCTACTCACCTCGGCCAACCAAATGTCCAAACCAATGTCCGACAGGTGTACACCATCAGGGCGCATCAACACTGCGTTATCGCCATACAATTCAGTGTGCCGCAGCGGAAACCCACCCAAACTGGTCACAAACTTAAGACAACTCCAGGGTTAATTTTACTTTTTGCTTTGTGGAACGCCCCTGGCCGCGCAAACGTATTACACTCAGGCCTCGCCACCATCTACGACCACAACAGCGATACCCCTGGAAAGAGAGCGAAGCAACGCACAAGGTCTTCCTTCATGGCATGAAGCAAATCAATGGATCTAAACTTTCCCCACATCATTCCCCCCTGAGGTGAACAACCAAGACGATGTCGTGCGTAACTCGCTTAGATAGCACACAGCACTCCCTAAATCACTCCGACCACAGCCTCCCTCTAATGCCCTGCCATCTAACCTTAGCCACCTCCGGCGGAATACCCAAGTTGCGGCCCAATGGATGCTGCTCAGCTCTCACCCCAATACACGTAGCAATGGCCCATGATCCACACGAACCTGGATGATATACCTGTAATTAAAGAAGATGCGGATTGACATAAGTGCGAAAACGTGTAGAACGCCACCTGCCCAATCGCTGTAGTATTGCCGCAGAGGTGCCTGCCCCAGCCGCGACTGTCACCGGCCCTATCCTAAACGAGTGAGCCGTGAACCCTGTGGGGTCCACCCCCGCCAGACACCTGCGGAAAATCGCCGTAAATTAGAATCAGGTGAGCGGCAAGCCCGACACATGCAACAACATGGGGCCCGCCACCAGCGGCCTCAATTCCAAGTAACGCCGTGCCAGCGCCACAGGACAGGCTGAACCGCCCAAAGTCATCAAGGTAATAGGTGCCCCCTGGTCTGTTTTTGACCTTGGCAGCCATCGGAGGACCGAGTCACCCCTGACTGCCACGTGGTCACGATGCAAACCCGACCACGAGTGTCTACTCCTGGACACTAACTCCCCACTCATAATGCACCATAAAAACAAAAAGGTGAACGCCACACTTAACAGAACTGTCTCAAAGTCTGTAGAACATACGGAAGGCAAGGAATCCAAAACTTGTATCAGGATTTCCTTCTACACTGGCCTCCGGGTATCAGGAACCCAAGTCCGCTGCCAACCCTGCACAACCTGCTTAAGCAACAAATCTGCCCCCCCCCCCAATATCCTGCCAGCCCAGCAATTTTGAAAGACACGACAGCGCAGACCACACCCTTGACGCCCAGGCTCCCAACTTACCCTCCTGCAGAGCACTGCCAAACAAAAGCCATGTCGCCCTAATCCTGTTATCGTGCGAGTCCCAACCCACCCCCAGCACCACCGACCTCCACGCCGCCCAAACCTGGAAGTGTGCTAACCAGGTGCCAACCACCAATGAGCAGTAGAAGAATTTCAGCAGTCCCGAGGGGCAATCGTCCACAACCAGGCTGGACAAGGCGTGCCGGTCGGGTGCACCGCTGGAGCCACCTGCGAGAAAAGATTCCATTGGAACCGGGAGAGAGCGTCAGCGATCACATTATCTACACCAGGCACATGCTTTGCCCTCACCCACACATTGTGTTCCAGGCAACACAGCACTAAGTGATGCAACAATGCCAGGACCGATTGAGAACTAGACAAGCAGTTCACCACGTGCTATGTCAGTCCATAGCGCCACCCTCCTGTTTGCCAACCGCTCCCCCCACAGCTCCAGTGCCACAACAATCGGCAACAGCTCCAGGAACGCCAAATTATTTACTAACTCCAAACCCACCCAACTATCGGCCATCGCTCCGCACACCAGCTTCCTTGGAAATATGCTCCAAAGCCCTTAGAGCCTGCAGCGTCCATAAATAACTCCAAGGACGGACTATCCATCTCGGACTCCTGCCAATATGTACAGCCGTTGTAGGAACCCAAGAACGTTCACCACACCAACAAATCACCTGAGAGACTTGGTTACTCTTACAAAATGGTTTTCCTCCCTAATCCCAGCCGTGGATAAGGAGAGGCATCGGCAGAACGCCCTCCCCATCGGTAAGACTCTGCAGGCAAAGGCTAAGTGCCCTAGAAGTGACTGCAATTCCGCTAAACAAAATCTTGGAAACGTCTAACGCCTGCACCACGAACCGCCACAATCCTTCCAATTTTTCCTGAGGCAACCTAAACACCTGCTGGAATCTATTTCAATGCACGAGGACAAAAAGCGACAAGGGCCCTCAAGTTTTCCTAGTGCCAATGGAACTACAAAATCCCGTGTCATTTCTCAGAATATCCTCAGCAAATTCTCGCAATAAGGGGAATCTGCCAAAGGAGCCCTGAGCCTCTGCCATAACACGGACACCACCCTGTAACTGGGGCTTGCTGGTCAACAGCGACCCTGTGTTTGAACCAGGGATGCACCGGAATTTCGATCACCGATAGATTCTGCCGATAATGGGGTAAACGGTTTCAGCCTGAAAGTAAAACACCAGCTGAAAAAGTCTGCTGAAAATTGAGGATACCAGCTGACACTGAGCAAGCGCTTTTTCAATGCTGCTTAGCTGGAAATAAATTCTAATTGGACAGAGGCAGAGGCTGCTACACATTTTTGCACAAAGGCTTAACTGCATTATCCGCACTATCAGTAACCTCTGGACTCTCAGTGACAAGGAACAAGTGATTTATCACTGACCTCCTGCCAGCGGTGTCTGCTCGGAGGACAAGAGGGGAGGTTAATGTGGGAGCTTACATCCATGCCTCCAAAAAGTTAATCTAGTTTTTTTTTAAAGTGCAGAAAAACGTTCCATTAAGAGAAACAGACTGATGTTTATGCTCCGAGCCATTCTAGATATACACTATATTGCCAAAAGTATTGGCTCACCTGCCTTGACTCGCATATGAATTTAAGTGACATCCCATTCCTAATCCATAGGGTTCAATATGACGTCGGTCCACCCTTTGCAGCTATAACAGTTTCAACTCTCCTGGGAAGGCTGTCCACAAGGTTTAGGAGTGTGTTTATGGGAATTTTTGACCATTCTTCCAGAAGCACATTTATGAGGTCACACACTGATGTTGGACAAGAAGGCCTGGCTCTCAGTCTACGCTTTAATTCATCCGAAAGGTGTTCTATCGGGTTGAGGTCAGGACTCTGTGCAGGCCAGTCAAGTTCATCCACTCCAGACTCTCATCCATGTCTTTATGGACCTTGCTTTGTGCACTGGTGCAGTCATGTTGGAAGAGGAAGGGGCCAGCTCCAAACTGTTCCCACAAAGTTGGGAGCATGGAATTGTCCAAAATATCTTGGTATGCTGAAGCATTCAGAATTTCTTTCACTGGAACTAAGGGGCCAAGCCCAGCTCTTGAAAAACAACCCCACACCATAATCCCCCCTCCCCCAAACTTTACACTTGGCACAATGCAGTCAGACAAGTACCGTTCTCCTGGCAACGCCAAACCCAGACTCGTCCATCAGATTGCCAGATGGAGAAGCACGATTCGTCACTCCAGAGAATGTGTCTCCGCTGCTCTAGAGTCCAGTGGCGGAGTGCTTTACACCACTGCATCTGACACTTTGCATTGCACTTGGTGATGTATGGCTTGGATGCAGCTGCTCGGCCATGGAAACCCATGAAGCTCTCTGCGCACTGTTCTTGAGCTAATCTGAAGGCCACATGAAGTTTGGAGGTCTGTAGCGATTGACTCTGCAGAAAGTTGGAGACCTCTTCGGACTATGCACCTCAGCATCCGCTGACCCCGCTCCATCGGTTTACGTGACCTACCACTTCGTGGCTGAGTTGCTGTTCCCAAACACTTCCACGTTCTTAAAATACAGCTGACCGTTGACTGGAATATTTAGGAGCGAGGAAATTTCACGACTGGATTTGTTGCATAGGTGGCATCCTATCACAGTTCCACGCCGGAATTCACTGAGCTTTTGAGAGCGACCCATTCTTTCACAGATGTTAGTAAAAACAGTCTGCATGCCTAGGTGCTTGATTTTATATACCTGTGGACATGGAAGTGATTGGAACAACGGATTCTGATTATTTGGATGGGTAAGCAATACTTTTGGCAATATAGTGTATATCTACTTAAATTGTGTTGGAGGGCAAAAAAATGAAAAGCCTCCACACAATAGACTTTATAGTTGCAGAAGACATTTACACATCCCAGCAATTTAGAGTTCTTTAGAGTAAAAATTTTACACATGAATGTATGCACTAGATGCAAAATAACCACCAAAATAGGACAAAAATATCTTAAAATTTTTAACGTGGATTAATTTAAATGCATGATTTTTTTTGAGAACGGATTTTTCCAGGAAGGATACATTGAGATTTCGCTAGTTTTCAAGTAGGTCCTGGGTGGCGAGTATGTACCGTTAGGCGTCTTGCCCAAGGACAGGAGAGGTGCTGAAGAGGTGCTCTTAATTTAATAAAGTCTAGTATTAACACCGTTTTACAAAAAAAAAAAAAAATATTTAAATCTTAAAATAAATTGTAGGGGAAAAGTCATTTTTCGGTTTCGTTCCAAAATTTTCATTTGAGAGATATATATATTTTACACACACCAGACACATGTATACACAGTATGTGTGTATATATAGTCATTATAGAAAGTCAATTTCAGTATCGGTTTTCAGCCAAGCTCAACGTGCATTTTCTGCATCGGTCCCAAATTTTCATGTCGGCGCATCTCTAGTTTGAACCTGACAGCGGAGTCCCCTGTGAAACTAGACGCTGTCGCAGACGGCCCCGACGAAGCTTGTACTGACAATGCCTATGCCCCAGCCACTGCATCGGCCAGCCTAACAAGGGAAGCCCGACACCCGAGTCGGTTCCGTCCAGCAATCTACGCAGCAGTGCAACAATAGTGTCAACAAGGGGCCTCCCCTGCACATTGCGTAGATCCAACTCACGGCCAGTCAAGATTCAAACCGGGTCAGTTGAGACGTGCGTGGATCCCGCAGCCGCCACTCCACTACTACTAGATCTCTCCCGACTACTCCACTCAGCCAGGCACGAGTTCGAGCATTCCTGTTCATTCCCGATGACTCCTCCGCTCTGCAGCTGCACCCGTGGTGTTACTTGCCTCGAAGTCCGAACTGGTGTAAGTTGTGGCATATTGTCAGCCTCCGCAGGCCCAGTTGTCCCCCTATGCACCATAGGAGATCCACCAGGTGAAAGCATCCTGCCAAGCAGCATCCGTGGCCCTACCGAAGCAGGCTGACCCCCTGCCAATTGTCCGCTGGGTCCTGGTTCAGGCCGTACCCCCTGCTGGGTGTCCACTGGGCCCCGGTTCCTCTTCGCGCCTGCTAGTGTCTGTAGATGTATCGCTGGCTTTAGATTTCCCGGCAACCGGCTTCCTTTGCTGGGCACCACCATGTTTGGGATGTGGCTTTGCGCTCTTCCTGCTCCATCACACTGACGTCTAACAGGGGCAGAGTCAGCCACTCGCGTCATCACCCTCCCGCTCGTCACTTCCTCTCCAGCCAGAAAAGAATGAGGACAACGAGGGCTCCTCGAGCAACTACTGTCGGCCATTTTGATCCACCATTAAACCGGCAGCAGGTTACTCACCATCAAAGTCCTCACTCCTTTCGGCATCCTCAGCGCGCGATCTTACTCTCCCACGCACCAGACTGCGTAAAACGATGCGGGGCATGGACGGTCTCTCCTGCAGCCATAAGCATCGCTCCTCAGTTGGTGACTAATCCCGACTGTGCTGGCAAGTCGCTTGCAATAAATCTTGGACCGACGTGCCCCGTGCTTCTGCATGAGCACGCAGCCGTCCCATTAAATCACTCAACTCCAGATCCATAACAAAACAAACTAACTTCTCATTCTGCCAGCTAATAGGGCTTAAAGAGACACGGCTGAGGAGGGGAGGGCTCTAAGTATACCCTGCTGCCACAATGTTGCAGCTCCACCGCCAATCCCATTCCCTACTGTCCGGACCATGCCCGCTGTCATGTCTGCCCCTCCCGAATTGGACCGGGGGCTATCTTTGTCAATTCAAAAGACAGGTCTAATTTTAGACTTACTCCAGCAGCAAATAGCCAGATCAAACTTTTTTTTTTTTTTTTTTTAACCTTTTCGTTTTATAATTAAGTAGATTTGGTTTAACTTTGATCTCCAAGGATGGGGTCAGACGAGCGTCATTGGAGAGCGGAAAAAACGTCCATGAGAGTGGACGTTCCTTCCACTCGGCACCCGTCTGGCCACCTCACTGAGCGCATTTAGTGCGCTCAGCACTGCAAGGCTCAATTCCCCCTATGGAAGATTGCGCTTTGACAGAGAGGCTTTTTAGATGTCCGCAGCACGGCCGTTGTTGCACATGCAATTCGTGCGCACACAACAGTTTGTGGCCATCACAATGCTGCGACAGACACCATAAGCTACGTCAGTACAGGTGCACCTAGGGCGCTCATCTAACGCCAGCCTTACTCTACCTTTCTGTCAGATGATCTGAATTCCTCTACCCTCTCATCACAACAAAATTAACTGACAAAACAATGGACATTTAAAATGTTTGGAGAAAGGCAGCAGTTGCTCAATTTAAATGCACCTGTTTGGGAGTTAAAATCCAAATAAAAGAACATTCAGAGCTCCGTTATCAATATAAGAGCTCTTGCCATGCGTGTTTTAACTCTATAAATGTGTGTCACTCGCAGTACCCAGCTAATACTGAGGGGGACAAGGGATTTCATGTGGATTTAAGTTTGATTGTAAACCAGACTTTCACAAACCAGGGTGTGTCTGTAACGAACATTTTTTCATAAATTCCAAAGCAATTTGTCAGGCCCTGTTGTGAACAGAGGGGTCTATTCACAAAGTAAAGGACCACCAAATATTCTGCTGTTTTTCCTCGGCTTACATTAGGCAGAGGCAGTTACCCGCTTTTTTCCGACTTTTCTGCCAGAGCAACTGAATGACTAAATAACTTCCAACTGATTTGTAACAACTGTTACTGCATTTCACATAAAGGCAAGTTCTGCGTGTACGTTATCATTGCAGACCCCACTTGAAAAATTGTGCTAGATAAATGAATGACATCTACTGAATTAACAATTTTCCAACAATATTTTTATAACGGATCTACAACAGAAAAAAAAAATATTAGAGGAAGGGGAAATCGTATGAAACTGGCGCTCTTACTATATAAAAGTTAGGACGTACTCCATATAAGTCGGTGCTGCAAACCAGAACGTATGTGCTCACAACCTTAAGAACACAATATTAAATAGGAAATGAAAAAACTATTTCAGGCGCGCCTTATTTTATATACCACTGTTTCGACAATAAATAAATAGACAATGATAAACAAGGTAGTGTATCAATTTAGCAAAACAGTGCGGCATACAGTGAAATATAAGCTAGATGAAGCTTTAGTGACACTTAAATTTTAAATTGCATTTCTTTTCTTCTCAGCGGAGGATTATCATCGTCATTTATATAGTGCCAACAATTTCCGCAGAGCTTTACAATAACCAAAGGGAATGAAATACCTATAAACTGACATAGGATGGAAACAAGAGGTGTAGAGGGCCCTGCTCATAAGAGCTTACAATCAAGAGGAATGCACTAGAAAGCAGGATCATTAGTGCCCGTGGTTTGGGAATGGTGGGGCCATAGAAGCGGCTTCAATCAAGTGTGAGTAGGGGAGTAGAGGGAGGAGTTGCATCAGTGATGCGGTACGCTAATCTGAAGAGAGGGGTTTTGAGGGATTTCTTGAAGGCCTGAAGGTCAGGGGAGTTTTTGATAGGGCGAGGCAAGTCATTCCACAGAACCGGTGCTGCCCTTGAGAAGTCCTGGAAGCGAGAGTTGGCCGTGCGTGTGTAGACCGATGACAGGTGGAGATCACCCGCTGAACGGAGTTATCTAGATGGGACGTGCTTGAGGAGTAACGAAGACCTGTAGGGAGGGGTTGAGTCATTGAGTGATTTGAACGTGAGCATCAGTATTTTAAACTGTATCCTGAAATGTGCAGGAAGCCAATGGAGGGACTGGCAGAGTGGGGAAGTACGCGAGGTGCGTTTAGTGAGAAAGAAAAGCCTGGCCCCTGCATTCATTACAGATTGCAAAGGGGCGATACGGGAGTTGGGGAGGCCAATAAGGAGCGAGTTGCAGTAGTCAAGTCGTGAAATGACAAGAGCATGAATCTTGTGTCAGAAAGGGACGGACACGGGCAATGTTTTTGAGTTAAAAATAACAGGATTTGGTCACTGACCTAACATTCTCTCCCCACATCCAGGCAGAGTCAAAAGTGACACCAAGGCAGCGAGATTGAGGCGTTGGACTAATAGGTGGTATTGGGTTCTTTTTGGAGGGAGGAATGACAAGAATTTCAGTTTTGGCAAGATTGAGTTTAAGGAAGCGGGAAGCCATCCAATTTGAGACAGCGGAGAGACAGTCCGTGACTCGATCCAGGAGAGCGATCAGGTGAGGAGAGGTAGATTTGAGTGTCGTCAGCGTATAGGTGGTACTGGAATCCAAAAGGAGCTGATCAGTTTCCCTAAGGAGGCAGTGTAGACTGAAAAAAGTAGAGGGCCCAGTACTGAACCTTGGGGCACCCCAACAGAGACAGGCTCCTGGGAGGAAGTACTTCCAGCAAATGAGACTCTAAACGATCGTTGGGACAGGTAGGAAGCGAACCATGAAAGAACAGAACCTTGAAGGCATATATCACTACGAGTTTGAAGGAGGATTGAGTGGTCAACTGTAATCAAAGGCGGCAGAGAGGTCAAGAAGGATCAGCAATGAGTAGCATCCATTGGATTTAGCAGTTGCAAGGGCATTGGTCAGTTTCGCAAGAGCAGTTTCTGTCGCGTGCAGTGAGCGAAAGTCAGATTGCAGAGGGTCCTACGATATGGTCATCACGGTGTCCCAGGGAGAGGGGGGGGGGATTTCCGCCCGGCGTAGTGGAAAATAAACAGCAGAGCAGCAAGTATTTAAAAAAAATATATATTAAATTCATTAACCCCTTAGTGACCGGGCGGTTTTACACAAATCCGTCTTTTAGTGACCGCTGCTGTTTTTACGTTTCTGCGCTGTTAGTGTTTAGGATAATTTTTCCTCTTACTCGTTTATTCGACCCACACATATTATACACACTTTTCCCCGCCATTAAATGGACTTTCTAGAAATACCATTATTTCCATCATATCGAATAATTTACTATAAAAAAATATGAAATATGATGAAAAAAATGGTAAAAACACACTTTTTCGTAATTTAATCCCCAAAATCTACAACCACCCAAAAAGACCCCGGCTAAATAGGTTAAAAATTTTGTCCCGAGACTAGAAATACCCAATTTTAACATGTGTTTGCTTTTTAACCCCTTCACTGCTGAGACAGTTCACCTATGTGCGCTACGCTCATTCTGACCATTTTGTGCTAATTATTTTTAGATGACAGCCTAGGTCCTATTTAATTAAAGTTTTTTTTTGTCTGGGGGGAGTTTAAGAAAAAAAAAATTGTAAAAAAATGATTTTTTTTTTTTTTTTTTTAAAACCAAACCTGGTCATGTTTGGTATCATTTGAAAGGCCATAATCAGGCCTTTTAAATGATGGCAAATATGATCATCCAGCTGCCATGGAGCGGGAGATAAAGGGATCCTTAGGATCCCCTTATCTCTACATGGCAGCTAGAGGGTTAACTGGCCCACTGACATCCTCACACATATGGTGAGGTTGTCAGTGGGTGGGGGGGGACCTGGAGGCTTGGCTGAGATCCAAGATGTCAGCCCCCCTCCAGGTTTGAATCGCGTTTTGGCGCCGAAAAGCGATCCGGCGGCGAAACTGTTAATGCCATACACCGCTGGAAAGGGGAGGCTCTCCCCTCTCCAGCGGTGTAAACGGCATCTCCCTAGCTTCAATGGTTGGGGAGATAGAGGGCTCCGAAGGAGCCCCCCCTCCCCTCCATTGAAACACATGGGGGCACCTTCTGATGACGTCACCACGCAGCGTGGCGACGTCATCAGCCTCGCCTGCCCATGTAAATCACATGGACAGGCTTCCTCCCTGCCAGATCGCCGTGGGATCCGACGAGGGAGGGGAGTATCGGGCGGGAGGGGGATTTGGCGCCGCTGACGTACCCTGTACGTCCGCGGGTCTAAGGGAGACCCGAGGACAGGACGTACAGGGTACGTCAGGGGTCATTAAGGGGTTAATGACAAGCCGATTTTCAGCTGATTAAAACACTAAATGAAGGATTACAAAAACGCGCTTTTGCCATCAGGCTTTATCAGTTGTTATCCTTTCAAAGAATAGCAGACTGTGCAAATGACAAAGTCCAAGACGAGTCCTCCTTGTACTGCCGCTTTTTATAGCAGTTCTCAACTTGCTGCTCATCGATTGCCGGTAATTGCTCCACTTCGAGCCACTTCCTGGTTTTAGCGTGCGTTCCACCTTGAACCGCATACTTCCAGTTTCGAAGTGCGTTCCACCTTAAGCCACAAACTTCCAGTTTTGTCTAGTGCGCATGCGCGATCGGCCGATTGCTTGGAAGGTGGATCCTTTATCCCCATAGGGAAAACGAAATTGAAAACCCCAGAGGACAATTAGTGGCAATCACTGGACTGCTCTATAGGTCTCAATTCAGTTATTTGTATCTTTCATATAAACATTAACTCTTATAAATACCCCTCGTGCTTCAAGACAAAACTTTGGGCTAATACGTTGGCTTCGTGGTGGTTGGTGATTCAAACACATAAGCGATAAAAAAAAATTAAAAACAAAAACAATAAAATAGATGGTTTAAGCCTTTAAATCACACCAGCAACCCTGGGTTTTTTGTCTATGTAGCCGGGCTAACTACTTGCATAGCACAGACTTTCAATTTGTCCCTCAATTGATGAATTGCTCAGGACCTCCCTAGTTTACTCTCCGGCTGGAGGATGACCCGGCTGTCCGGTGAACTGACTACGGAGCACGCCACATACAACCAGTTCTGTACTGGGACTCATATATATATATATATACATACAGCCCTGTACTTCAGACCAGCACACTTTAATTATGCTAACACGCACAAAAATAGTATATAAACCAACCGGATCGCTCAACCAATCACTCTACAGATACCAGAGCTGCTGCAGAGCAATTAGGCAAATAAACACAGTGCCATTGAGGAGTGTGCACCGGGTCTTAAAGTGACGTGGATTCGGCCAGAATTCGGCCATTTCTTACCGCTGACACCACAAAGCAACTCATCCATGCCCTTGTAATCTCCCAGCTCGACTATTGTAATAATCTTCTAGTTGGCCTCTCTCCCGGCTCACCCTCCTACAATACATTCTGACGCCTCTGCCAGGCTCATCCACCTCACCCGCTGTCTCTGCGAGTCCCTTCACTGACTCGCCATCCACTGCAGAATTAAATTCAAAATCCTTACCCTGACCTACAAAGCTCTCACTGGCTCAGCTCCCCACTATCTGTCCTCATTAAATCACCAAATACACCCCAGCCCGCTCCCTAAGGTCAAACAGTGACCTGCGCCTAGCTTCTCCCCGCATCACCCCTTCCATGATAGACTGCAGGATTTCTCACGCGCAGCCCCCATTCTCTGGAACGCTCTCCCTCGTATGGTCAGACTTTCCCCTAGTTTCCCTTCCTTCAAACGCTCCTTTAAGACATTTATCTATAGAGAAGCCTACCACCCGACTCACTGATACACCGCACTGCTACAACCAGTCCATCACTCTCACCTTGCAGTCCTCTCCCGTTTCCACCCCCAACCCTTCTAGATTGTAAATTCCCACGGGAATAGGGCCCTCGTTTCCTCTTGTACTGGTTTATCAAATATTGTTCAGTCTCATTGTATTGCAACCCTGTCTATATTGCACCCATTGTTAAGCGCTACAGAATATGCTGGCGCTATATAAATAAAGTATAATAATAAAAAAGTGGTATCAGTGCATACCTATTTAAGACCGAGTCCCAATACTTATGTCAGGTGAACGCTTTCCAATAAGAACATACCTTATATAAAAATGCCCCCAGCTCACATGTATATATCTCCCCCCCCCCCGAGATAGACATTTAGAACGCCCTGAGCTCACATGGATATTGCCCCCAGCTCACATGGATATTGCTAGGGATGCACCGATACCACTTTAAGACCGAGTACGAGTACTGATACTTTTCTTTAATGTCACGTGACGCTTTCCAATAAGAACAGACCATATAAAAATGCCCCCAGCTCACATGTATATCCCCCCCGATATATATATATATATATATTCATACTGCCCCAGCTCACACATGGATATGCCCCAGCTTATGGATACTGCCCCCAGCTCACACATGGATACTGCCCCCAGCTCACACATGGATACTGCCCCCAGCTCACACATGGATAAAACATGGATTTGCCCCAACAGCTCACACATGGGTATGCCCCCCAGCTCATGGATATGCCCCAGCTCACACATGGGTATTGCCCCCAGCTCACACATGGGTATGCCCCCCCACAGCTCACACATGGGTATGCCCCCCCACAGCTCACACATGGGTATGCCCCCCCACAGCTCACACATGGGTATGCCCCCCCACAGCTCACACATGGGTATGCCCCCCCACAGCTCACACATGGGTATTGCCCCCCACAGCTCACACATGGGTATTGCCCCCACAGCTCATGGACCCCCCCCCCCCCACGAAGAAACTTACCTTCCTGAGCAACGCCGGGAATGTCTCCGCGCGTGCGCTCGTTGGAAGGACCCCAGCCGCGACCACGTGATCGCGGCTGGGGTCCTTCCAACGAGCGCGCGCGGAAACTTTTGACACACAAAGGCTTAAGGATAGTGCAAGCCCGAGTACACTTGGCAAATTGAGCAAGATGAACATAAGCAGGAAATTAACGGTATTTCGTTATTGCAGATTGTACTAGTGTACACGATCGTATATGATGAACCTTAGACCTGGAGCAGAACCCCGATAAGGCTGTAGTAGGGCTGTGCAATAGGGACAAAATAATCATATTGCGATTTTTTGAATGAATATTGCGATTTAGGCAATTGTTTTTGCTTTTTCAAACATGCTACATACATTCTAAATGTATTCAGTGTACAAGAAGTGCATAACTCACCTGCAGGCCTCTTATTGGGAGGGGGCCCTCTCCCAGCATTCGATAGTCCTGTTCCGTCTTTGTCACCATATCCCAAAAAAGGTCAATATTCAGATGAATAAATTTTTTACCTTTTTAATATTGACCTTTTTTGGGATCTACCAACGAGGAATAATCGCTGCCCTGATAACAGTGAGGAAGGACCCCCTCTGAAGGAGTAAGAGGTCCACACGCTACTATACAGAGCCACCCTATAGGAGGCTCTGAATCACGTGAGTTGATTCCCACTTACCTTTTGTAGGTTATGTTTTTGGTGCGTTAATAGATCTTCCTAGTCGAGGTATAATTTTTATTTATAAAGGATTGCTGGTGACAAAGATGGAACAGGACTATCGAATGCTGGGAGAGGCCCCCCCCCCAATAAGAGGCCTGCATGTGCGTATTACGAGCCAATTGGGACTCCTATTTTGTGAGTGAGACCACTCTGTTTATACTGAAATAAAGAAAAAACAAACTATTACGCGATCAGTTCTCCATCTTTTTGATTTCGCTATATAAGAATCTACACTGAACTGATCACTGTTATAAGATAAGTGTATATGACTATATCATAACTTTTTAAGCGCTCTCTATAGACACTACGTTGTGTCATTTTTCTATTTGATATTATATTAAAGGTGAAGAGGTACACCTTATATAGGTGAACAGCTATTCAATTAATTACATAATATATATATATATATCCGAAACACTGTTGGACTGTATAGGTCCTGTGCTCTCTAAACAGGTTTAAGCTTGTTAGTCTTTCCTCATAACTTAAACCTTCCATTCCCCTTATTAATTTGGTCGCCAGTCTCTGCACTTTTTCTAGCGCTATAATATACTTTAAGACAGGTGCCCAAAATTGCACAGCATATTCAAGGTGCGGTCTTACCATTGATTTATACAGAGGCAAAATTATGTTTTTATCCCGAGAGTGAACTCCCCTTTTAATGCATGCCAATACCTTGCTTGCCTTGGCAGCTGCTGTTTGACATTGCACATTGTTAGTTTGAAGTCTACAATTATTCCCAAATCCTTCTCCTGCTTGGATTTCCCTAACTCCGTATCATAGCGATACTGCCGTTTGCACGAGTACCTGGTACCCATGCAAATTGCCCGATACCTCCCACCGATACCGGAAGCCAGCGCTGGGCCGGCTTGCCGGTATCCACGGGGCTGGTGAAGCTGGCCGCATGCATGAAAAGCATTACAGGGTATAGAGGGTAGTTATACAGTATATAGGGCAGTTACAGGGTATATATGGGCAGATAGAGGGTATAGAGAGTCTGACGGCTCGGAGGTCCGCGCGCATGCGCGATAGGACACAGTGTGGCGTCGGGTTTTGATGACGTCAATGCGGTGCGCCGGTCACCTGGTTTTCCAAGATGGCTGCTAATCGGAGCGAGCGCGTCTCCGACGAATCAGAGGTAAGCGCGCGCATGCGCAGTGCTGGTGGTTCCTTGATGTGAGTGGCTGAAACGTCACTGGAAGTGCACCGGTCCCCACATGAGAGGTTCCCACATGTGCCAGAACACCACCTCCGGGTTCCCCCTCAGCTCCTGACGTGACGTGCATAGCACAATGACGTCAGATAGCCGGGGGAACCACTAGCTGCCCAGGGATTTCCCAAAGAAATCCCCTGGTGGAGATACGGGGTTCATTTGAACCCAAATATATCCGTAACCGTGGCAGCTAGGGGGGGGTCATGCATGGTGTAATTCGAAAGGCCTGAGCATGACCATGTTTAATGTAAAACAAAATTTAAAAAAAAAAAAACACTTTTTTTGTGTGTTGTTTTTATTAATGCAGCAATATTGTTCACATTTCAATTATGAAGTGAACAATGATGCTACACTAATGATTTTTTTCTATGGGGTGCATTTGTAAAAAATCAAGTATTTCCCCCCAAAAAAAAAAAAAAAGTAACGAGTCTCCATTTCTAATTTTTGTACAAGTGCACCCCATAGAAAACATAACTGCAAACGCTCATGTGAAAAAAAAGTGGGGAAAAACATTTTACACACTGTAAATGATTGAAAATTCTAATTTTATTGCATTTTTGTTATAATATATAGGCAGGACATGATGTATACATATAAAATGAATCTGGGGAGTCTGCCGGAAAGAACGATACATAATATGTCTGGGTCATGTAATAAAACGTGGCTTCTAAATGCGTTTAAACATGAGTAAAAGTGGTAAAAATTAGCTCAGCACACAGCGGTGAACTGGCTCAGCAGCGAAGAGGTTAAGAAACGTTTAGCCACCGGTTTGTCAGTGTAGCCATCCCTGAAGGCTGTATTAATAGATGATAGTGTTCACGAATGTGGTCTCTAAGCGTCAGATCGGTTTTCCCTACGTATGCCAAACCACACGGACAGGTTATTAAATAGATCACAAACTCTGGCATGTAATACGGTGTTTAATAGGGTACCCATGCCCAGTCAATGGATGGAGGAGGCAGAGTTCATGTGATTACAGGTGACACATCCTGTGCACTTAAAGAAGCCCTTCTTTTGAAAGGGACGTTTGTGGTCATATGATAAAACCAGGTCTGTATTAACAAGATACAAAACAAAAGTTTGCACAAAGTGTAACAGTGGCCCGAAAAGGGTTAACATTAGTATGACGGAATGGAGATGTTGTTCCGCCTGCGGGTGTGCTCTATCTGCGTGACCCCGTCGCTTACCGCCGGCCCGACTACCGAGTGACGCACACTCGGCGTCTCGTGCGGCCTGGCGTGACCCTAGGGTAGGGTTAGCGGGCGGTGGAGGGGACCCCTGCCTGGAACCAGTCCGACCACTGAGGCGCGCAGCACTCAGCGTCCCGAGCAACTGATTCCCTGACCTGGCGGGTGTGGGACGCCTGTGGAATCGGCCCTAGCAGCCGCGGAGAAAGATTCGGATCTTATGGGGAAACGTTTCGGATCTTATGCGGGAAACGTTTCCGATCCGGGCGGGTGTCTCTTCGGATCTTGGGCGGTGAAGGTTTCGAGTCGGGAAGGGATGGCGGGTCGGATCGGAACTGGAGGGCTTCGGATCGGTATGGGAGGAGTTTCGGATATGGCGGGACCAGTGGAGAGTTCGGGTCTTACCGCAATGCCGAAGCGCGGTTCCCGGCGGGGCCGTTCGGTTCGGATCTCCGTCTTCCTCCGACCGAATCTTCCAAAGCAGCGCCTCTGCCCTGATACTCGATGCAGGGTCAGAGCGCTCGATTCGGATCGTATCCGAGTGGGCACCGTACTCTGAGGCCGCGGGGGACACTCAGATCCGAAAATACGGTGGAGAATAAAGTCACACCAGTCAAAGCTGAATGTACTGCAGAATCTGCCAATTTTATTTACAGTCCAAGCATTTATTACCTCTGCACACAATTAGAATACAATGGGACTCCTTGCCCGCCCTCCCAGGACCCATTGGCCCTTGGCCTTCAGGGAGTCACCAATTCGGACCGGATGGTCCGAATCGGCCATTTTCCGAAACGAGAATTCCAACTGCGCCACAAGGATCGGAAAATGGCGACGAGCAAGGCAAACAAAGGGAAAAGTCATTACACCATAAACCAACGGGGAACACTTTATTAACACCACACAATGTCACATCTAAATAAAAACTGGTAAACGGGGTGCGTGCCACCACACCCAAGTGTCCATGTCCCCACTGTCACTGCACCGCCCCTGGCTGAGGGTGCTGGGCCATCCCGTGACAATTAGTAACAATAAGTCACAAACCACCAACACAAAGACGCAATTCTGGTAGAAAACAGGTCAATTAAAATAATAAGGAAGGCAAGGGTGACCCCCTCATATATCAGTTGCCCGAAGGAGCATACACAGGTAGGGAGTAGACGCTACCTATACCTCGGTGGTTCAAGCCACCTACATAACCGGTGCTAAAAAAGCTGGAGGGCTCTAGACTGAGGGGGTCTACCTGGAGGGCTCTGGCTCTGGACTAAGCCCGGTATGGGCAAAACGCGTTGAATGATGCCTCCTTATTGTTTTTAACAGTTATTTGTCTTTACTGGTCTAGTGGTTTTTATTGGCTTTGTATGTTGGGTTCCCCTCCAGCTTTTTTAGCACCGGTTATGTAGGTGGCTTGAACCACCGAGGTATAGGTAGAGTCTACTCCCTACCTGTGTATGCTCCTTCGGGCAACTGATATCTGAGGGGGTCACCCTTGCCTTATTATTTTAATGGACCTGTTTTCTACCAGAATTGCTTCTCTTTTTGTGTTGGTGGTTTGTGACTTCTTGTTACTAATAAAGTTAACCCTTTTCGGGCCACTGTTGTTGCACTTTGTGCAAACTTTTGTTTTGGATGCTATATTGTTGGGTTATGCCCTGTGGAGTGACCCATTGGACCCCGCCCTGTTTTGTTTTTGTTTTTCCTGTATTAACAAGATAGTCCCAAAAGGTTCTTGCCTCGTCCATAACTGATGATAGGTAATGAGTGAAAAGATTGTGGTAAGGTTTTATCGAATGCAAAGTTTCGCCAATGCTTTTTGATACTTCTACTGATCCGTTCGCTAGGAGTTAAATTCATAAGTAGAAAAATAAAGATAATGCGATCCTTGCATACAGAGGCTTTTTGGAAGGCATCATCCAGGCAGTTGCGAGAGTAACCCCTTGCTAGGGTGCGTGCACATCAGGGTGTGCGCACGCGTCAGGCCATACATTTCAAAATTAAGATAAATAGGACAGACTTTCAGCAAAATCCTAAATTATTTATTGGAAAACGTCACATGACTTTAAATAAGAATGGTACTCGGTCTTAAAAATAATGGTATTGTGGGTCTTTAGTGGTTAAGCTTTGTTAGGCTGGCATCAGACGAGTGCACTTCAAAGTGGAAGGAACGTCTGAGAGTGTACATTCCTTCCAATCGACGCCCATCTGGTCACATCGCTAAGCGCAGTCAGTGCGCTCAGCGCTGCAAAGCTCAATTCTCCTATGGAGGATCGCACTTTGCAGTCCCGTCAACGCGCGTCTAGCGTTTCGACAGGAAGGCTTTGTGCGCACTAGGGATAGACCGATATCACTTTTTAGGCACCGATACCGATAATCGGCAGCCTTTCAGGCCGATAACCGATATCAGGTGCCGATATTCTGTACATTTAAATTTTTGGAGGGGGAAATTTTTTCACAATTTCTATACGGTTACAAGCATACAGCCAACAAGTTCCATAGCGCTGTACAAAAGGGAGACACAGAATAACAAATATACATACACATTACAACTACAAAACAGTAGGAGAGGACCCTGCACGAGAGCTTACAATCTAAGGCTGGGGTCAGACGAGCGCAGTAATCACGTCCGTGTAGCCGCACATTAGTACATCTGTGGTAGCATAGAATCATGACCAATGACGCCCCACACACGAAGTGCGTCCGCACAACGTATGTAGCAATCGTACGCAAGTAAGCAAGAACGTTAAACCGCTAGAACGGACACGTGGAGTGCGCAACGTCTGCATAGCTTTGTGTGTGAGTGATGGAACGTGGTCAGACGGACGGCATTTATACGTCCAGCATTTTTGACGGACAAAATGGTTTTTTATTTCCCATCTACATCCGTCAAAAATAACAGCACTCACGAAAACTGACCATGTGCCACTACTGTGTCTTCCGTCACAACGTGCGTTCGTAACACACTGACGCGCAGTACAAATGCGCTCGTCTGACCCTAGCCTAAGAGGAGAAGGGTGACACGCTAGGTAGTTAACGAGTGTATAAATTGTAAACATAACCGAGGAAAATAAAGTGTTTGAAAAAAGTGTGATGGATTAAGAAATTGCAACCACCCCATTTCTTTCACAGTCTCTAACTTTATTTTCTCTTTTTTTGGTATTACACAGAAACCTGCAGTGCCAAATGCATGGAGCTTTACATTGCTGTGTGCAGGCACATAAAGGGTACTGTGATCTCTTTATTTATTTAATCGGGGGGGGGGGTCCGGACAGTAGAGGTTAGGAGGATTTATTGCAGCCAGTCTGAACTCTGAAGGGGAGTTTTACAGACTGGCTGTACAGCACTAAGGAAGAGCAGACAGGGAGAGATCAGGGGAGGAGCACAACCAACGGACGCTCGTAAAAAAACAAACACAACTTTTTTTATTGAATGAGCTTCCTCCCCCTCCGTTTCTTACTGTGACAAGCAGATGGGAGGGGGAGACCTCGGAGTGACCTCATCACTGCCGGCCAGAGTCGCTGAATCAGTGCCGGGCCCGGGATCTGACGCATGCTCAGAGGGATCTCAGCTTCTCTGCGTTATCGGAATATCGGCAATGAAATGGCCCGATACCGATAATGTGAAAAATGCGGAATATCGGCCCCAAATATCGGTGGTACCGATAATCGGTCGACCCCTAGTGCGCACATATTGTGTGAGTACTGCCGCCAAGTCTAACCAAGTGATGTGCGCTCTCTACCGTCTCCACTTCTGACCAGAAAGAAAATCGGCGCCAACCTCAGAAAATTACTGCAATTTATACTGGCTACTGGATGACAAAGGTGGGGCTTAATGTGATGACGTGTCAGGTTAAGCTCAACCCTCACCAGCACCTCTCCAGCCCCTCCTGCTCCCCTCACTGTCACTGAGAGTTACAGACTATGTCACTCAGTTGACATGAAGGGTGGAGCAGATCTGTAGAGGAGGAGCTTAGTGTGCAGATTTGAGGAGACTGCAATGCAGCTTCACGCTAAGCTCCAGTGATTCCTCCTTCATGCGCAGTCACCTAAATATTTTGGTCACAGTCCAGTTGTGAACCGCAATCGAAATCTTGACCACCCCTGTATTAAACGTTCTATGCACTGGACTAAAAACACACAGAGGGCCGTCCTAAACTGGAATTTGTGGTATACAAATGTATGCTCAAAACATTCCAAACGGCATCAGGGTTTTTTTTTTTAATATTATTAGGGGGTTGATATCAGTGTAAGACATCAAACCATTAGATTGCCTGCTGAGACTTATTACTTTGGCCAAGAGTCACAGGCATAAAAAAGGGATAGACCGGTTATCAGCTTTGCCTATTATTGCTGGCCGACATTCAGTAATTTACGGCCATCAGTACTGACCTTTTCTTTGCCGATAATTGGACAGGCTGGCTCACTACAGCTGCGACACACAAGGTCTCACAGAACAGTTGACTGGCCTCCACCACAGAAAGGCCCAGACTGATGCTGTTCCATCATGAAAAGTCATGGCAGCCCCTTTCACAATTGTCTTTGGCTCACATGCAGGCACCACAGGTGCTCCCTGTCATCAGCCGGACACATTCCTTTTATTGCATCCTGTGTCTGTTCTTACACAGAACCCTAAAAAAAAAAAAAAAAAAAAAAAAAAGCCATGCCAAACTATGGCTTTTTTTTTTCCAGAGATCAGGTTTATGCAACTGGTCAAAGCCACTCCTAGCACAGCGCTGCTTCGAGTTTATTGGACCCTCATAATTTGCAAATCCTACCCAGAGTACCTTGCTGCATAAGGGGAATGCAGTTCTTTGAATTACTGGGATGTGAAAGTGGCTTCTGCAATAATAAACATAACCATTATAGCAAGGAGACTTTTTATCCTCGACCGACCGACGGACACACACACACCTTCCAGCCAGACCTCAGTGTTTACAGGGGTGTGGAAATTTTAAAAAAATCCACTTGTCCAATGGACTGAAGTGGAAGTCCAGTCTACTTGCCCCTCATAACAATCTACTTGTCCCGATAAATAGAATTTCAACAAACTAGCATTAGGTCTTTATTCTTAAACACTGAGACTAAACACATTAATGTGATCAACACACACAGGTATTTAGTTAAATAGAACACATATTGCATTGCAGTTTACTCACACACAAAAAAAAAAAAAAAAAAAAAAAAAAAAAAAAATCACAGTAACGTGCGGTGTGTATGTGTGTATCACAGAGCTCCACAGCAATAAAACTCACGCTCATATACACAGCACACATTATTGAGTTTTATTGCTGCGCAGCTCTGTGATATACACACATACACAGTGCACATTAAATAACAAACCAGGAAACCTGCTGACGGGCTGCTCAGTCCAATAGCAGTTCCACAAGGTCACAGCTATCCCACCCCCCCTTTAGTTTCTGGCCCCCTGCCCATTAACACAGGTGGCAGCAATGCCTGCACAAAAAACAGACAGACGTGGTGCGGCTTTTATTTTGCGGTGCTGCTGGTGTGTGACTTGCTGAGGGCAGGGTGGGCGTTTTATGGCAAATCAGAGCAGCCCAGGGGGGTCATTTACCTCTCTGCCCCTGGTGACCATATCAGCCATGTTTAGGCTCCGGTCAGACGAGCGCAGCGTTCACGTCCGTGATGGCATGACATAAAGGCCAATGGAGTCCCACACACAAAGTACGTCCTGTCACATTCAGTCTTGTGGCGGTACCCGGCATGCGCCGAATAAGGCCCTAGTACAGGAAAAGCCCCTATAAGCAGAGATACCACGACACAATATATAAATATAGATACCATACATACCATACCATACAGAGGAGAAACAGGAGACCTCTGCACGGCTATACCAAAAAAGTCCTATTCTGATAGAGGAGATCCGGCCTAATTGAAAAGTTTACCTGAGTAGCCATGCAGAGTCCTAGGGTGAACACAGATACTAGGACTCCAATCACAAGCTTGTGGCCATGGCCAGCAGGGATACACAACAAAACAAATAGGTTTGTGTCCTAGTCGCAGGGCATCTATTAGAATTAGGGATGCACCGATACCACTTTTTTAAGACCGAGTACGAGTACTGATAATTTTAATGTCATGTGACGCTTTCCAATAAGAATAGACCTCATATAAAAATTTGAGATTTGCCCCCAGGTCTCATGGATATGCCCCCCCAGGTCTCATGGATATGCCCCCCCAGGTCGAACGCTGGGGAAGCTGGCCACGTGCATGAAAAACACGCGGCCAGCGTTCCCCTCCGGCGCGCCGCGATACTCACCCATCCTGAAGGTCCGGTCGCTGGGCAGTGATGCGATCACGTGGCCGCCGGGCGCATCTGTGACGCTGCCTCCAGCCGAGAGGCAGCGGCACAGGAGCGCCCAGCGGCGCGAGAACGCATCACTGCCCAGCGACCGGACCTTCAGGATGGGTGAGTATCGCGGCGCGCCGGAGGGGAACGCTGGCCACGTGCTTTTCATGCACGCAGCCAGCTTCCCCAGCCCCGCGGATACCGGCAAGCCGGCCCAGCGCCGGCTTCCGGTATCGGCGGGATGTATCGGGCCGTTTGCACGAGTAACAAGTACTCGTGCAAACGGCAATATCGGCCCCGATACCGATACTAGTATCGGTATCGGTGCATCCCTAATTAGAATACAAGAGACGGTAGGTGAACATACCAAACAGGAGGGGAGACCTCAAAACAGAAATATATAAATATACACGATACAAAGATGTCCAGAAGGGAAAGTCAGTGCGAAAGCCAGGGGTCAAAACCAAAACGTTTACCTAATGCCGAAGTGGGGATACACCACCAGAAAAGCCATCAGCCAGGCCAGAGGGTCAAAACAGCTTAACATCTGTGGCTGGGAAAGTATTCGAGGGGTTACTAAGGTATAATATTCAGGAATTTATTGGGAGGTATAATGTTATTGGCAAAAATCAGCATGGTTTCATTAAACACAGATCATGTCAGACTAACCTAATTACGTTCTATGAGGAAGTAGGTAGAAGTATAGATCAGGGGGTCGCAGTGGATGTGATTTACTTAGATTTTGCCAAAGCTTGCGACACAGTTCCACACAAAAAGTTACTATTTAAATTAAGAAAAATTGGTCTAGATGAAAATACTTGTTCTTGGATAGAAAACTGTCTAAAAGATAGGGTACAGAGAGTGGTCATAAATGGTACATTTTCAAGATGGACACCAGTGGTAAGCGGTGTCCCTCAGGGGTCTGTTATAGGACCAATACTATTCAATTTATTTATAAATGACCTTGAGATAGGCATTGAAAGCCATGTATCAGTGTTTGCAGATGACACAAAACTAGGAAAAGTAATACAATGTGAGCAGGAGGTTACTTCGCTACAGAGGGATTTAGATAGATTGGGGGACTGGGCACTTAAAATGGCAGATGAAATTTAATGTAGATAAATGCAAAGTTATGCACTTTGGAGTGAAGAACACACAAGTAATATATACCCTAAATGGTACGGAGTTAGGGAAATCCAAAGCAGGAGAAGGATTTGGGAATAATCATGGACTTCAAACTAAGTAACAATGTGCAATGTCAAACAGCAGCCGCCAAGGCAAGCAAAGTATTGGCATGCATTAAAAGGGGAGTTCACTCACGGGATGAAAACATAATTTTGCCTCTGTATAAATCAATGGTCAGGCCGCACCTTCAATATGCCGTGCAATTTTGGGCACCGGTCTTAAAAAAAGATATTATAGCGTTAGAAAAAGTGCAGAGACGGGCAACTAAATTAATAAGGGGAATGGAAGGGTTGAGTTATGAGGCAAGATTAACAAGCTTAAACCTGTTTAGTTTAGAGAAACGGCGCCTTAGAGGGGATCTGATAACCTTATATAAATATATACGGGGCCATTATCAACCATTGTCTGATAACCTATTCATTAACAGGACTATACATAGGACAAGGGGTCATCCATTTAGACTGGAAGAAAGAAAATTTAGCTTAAAGCATAGGAAGGGTTATTTTACGGTGAGAACAATAAAGCTGCGGAATTCTCTGCCTGTTGAGGTGGTTGGGTCAGAGTCTGTACAGACTTTTAAAAAACGACTTGATGACTTCCTGCAGACACAGAATATTAAGGGTTATAATATTTAATATGTGGGTAAAAGCTTCTTGATCCAAGGAGAAATCTGACTGCCATTCTGGGGTCAAGAAGGAATTTTTTCCCAGTATGTTGCGTATTGGCAAGCATTTCAGACTGGGTCTTTTGCCTTCTTTTGGATCAACAGCAGTAGGTTTTGTGGGAGAGGCTGAACCCGATGGACGCATGTCTTTTTTCAGCCTATATAACTATGTAACTATGTAACTAAAACCATGAGATCAGTCAGAACATGAAACTTAGACCAAGGAGAAACACTAGAACTGATAACATGAAACACAAGACATAAACTGGAACCTGGGATACTAAAGAAATAATCGACTGATAGGGTAAACAATAAACAAACTTAACCTTGATCAGACAAATAGCAAGGAAGCTCTCAGGAACAAAACTAAGACTGTAGTGAACCAATGGAAGAGCATTGTGATATGGGCCCATGGTTTTAAATAGTGATATGTGCTGATCTCTTCCCTAACAGCAGATCTTAACAGGCAGACACTTAACCCCTGAGCTGCATCCCAGGGAAAAGCAACATAGAAACACATGGAAACATAGACATGAGGAATACAGAGGGCAAGGGGACAGGGTTGGAACGTGGAAAACGTGACACGTCTGCACTGAAATGCGGACGCACAACGACCGTGGCAAACGGACGCAAGTTGCGCAAGAACGTACAACCCCTAGAACGGCCGCACGTGTGCTGCGTCCGCAACGCTTTGTGTCTGAGTGATCAGATGGACTGCATTTATACGTCCAGCATTTTTGACAGACAAAATGGTTTTGTATTTTAATTTATTTTCCCTCTTACATCCGTCAAAAATAACGTCAGTGAAAAAATGGACTGTGTGGCCACTACGGAGTCTTCCGTACGTCCGTACTGCATGGAAGCACAGTCCGTAGAAATCATTCTTCTGACCCTAGCCTTGAAGGGACACCTATTGCTATTTCATACAGAGGAGAGCAAAGGGAAATTTACTGCCCTGCAACATGTATAATTCATATGCTGCAGCAGGCAAATGATGACTGGCCCCCTGGGATTCCTTAGTTGCAGCGTATGGATTATACATACTGCGGGGTGTCATTTTTTTATGCACTGCCCATCAGCATGAATACATTATAGGTGTCCCTTTAAACATGGCTGATACGGTCACCCCAAAAGATATAGTTTACTTAAACATAATTTATGGCTTTTATTTTTTCCCCATCAAAAAAATAAAATAATTAGACATCCATCTCATTGATACAGTTTTAGCACTAGGGATTTAGATTTTTTTGCCCTCTCCTGCATCCTCTTAGCTGGGGGAAGTTATTATGCAGGGGGATTAATAGGTTTTTCTTCTTGCAGGGCTCTATAACTCCCACTGACAGGCAAAGCAGTTTTAAATTTCCCGATTGACCAGCAGAGGGAACTTCTGACCTGTGCTATAGAAACATAGAAACCTGTCGGCCCATCTAGTCTGCCCAATTACATGGATACTTTACCTGGATTTAATCTTTTGTTTAGGATAGCCTTATGCCTATGCCATGCCTGCTTAAATTCAATTACTGTTTTGGCCTCTACCACTTCAACCGGAAGGCTGTTCCATGTATCCACCATCATCTCCGTAAAATAATGCTTCCTGATGTTACTTTTAAACCTTTGCCCCTCTAATCTAAAGACTTACATGGTTATTCAAAGAGATTCTAAAAGTCACCACACGTTCGGTGACTTTTCGTTCTCTTCAATTCGGTTCCTTTTGCCGATCCCATTTCGGTGACCCTGCGGTGTATTCAGCAAGCACCACAGGGTCCCCGAATTGCAGGGAAAAGCTGCCGAAAACCCGACGAAAACGAACAGCAAAACCCACCGAATGCACACCGAAAACCCCGCAAAAACAACATCTGGATTAACCTTCGAAAAACCCGAGCAGGAGCCGATCACACTCAGGGAAGCAGCCAAACAGGAGCCGAATCACACAGCCGAAGCAGCTGAGACGCAGAGGAGGCAGTGAATAAATTAGCAAAACCGTTTGTATGAATCTGTGAAAATGAAACGCTGTTTGCAAAGAAACTACTGAGCGAAAATGTCTGAAATTTACACAGGAGGTCCAGGGAATGATAATAAAGAGGGCTGTTACAGAACAAAGAAGTAAACTTAAAAAAAAAAAAAATATGCTTAAAGTATCCTAAAAAAAACCTATAAATAAAGAGACTTTACTGCAGAATTTTATAATGAACGGTTTATTATCCTTCCCGACCCCTACCCGAAAATCTGACAGTGATAGAGCTCCAGAATACTCACTCGTAGCACAGCCAGCTAGCACAGGAGAAGAAACCATTACTTAACCCTTGTATGTCTATGAGGCAGACAAGATGATAAAAGCAGCTGGAGAAGGAAAACATTCAAATAAAATCACACTGAAAGCTAATGACAGAGGAGGGCTGGATAGTAAAAACCCCTTTATAACAAGCAGTGCTGGGAGAAGAGAGGGACTTTATAAAATGTGTGTTATCACCCCTCCCGCTCTGCATAATAGGAGCTTAGGTCTGATACATTTTATATTATCCAGGAGCACTATCCCCCTTTCCTCATCTATAATACACGTTTTATATAAAGTCCCTCTCCTCTCCCAGTGCTGCTTGTTATAAAGGTTTTTTTTCACATCTGATACATTTAGTATCCAGCTCTCCCAGTTTGTCATTATGAGCCTTCAATGTGATTTATTTGAATGTTTTCCCTGGATTTAAAGTGCTTTATTTTATTACAAAAATAAATTTGCACCTTTCATCTCTTCTCTGAGCTTTCAGACCGATTTGCGTTAATATTTTCCCTTTTCCCTGCTTTTATATTCCTGTGTCTCTCCCCTACAGAGATACAAAGTTTAAGTAAAAGTTCCCTCTCCTGTGCTGGATAAGCATTGCATTCTGAAGTTCTGCACCCTCCACATGCCAATGCAGTAGGTCCTACTGAGTAGGATGTTCTATACAGAGAGGGGCATAAATTAATGCAGGAGAATGTTCAATACATTATACAGAGAGCCTTTTTTTTTAGCCCTTTAAATCCAATGGCTGTGGGCGCGGAGATCGGCTGCTTGTTATATTATCTCTCAGTACAATGTATCAGGCTCAGCTGTTACAGTAACTGACTAACAGTGCTCAGAGTTTAAGTAAAACAAGGAAATATTGTTCTAACCTCTTGTATATAAAAATATTATTTACTAGTTTTACTGAAACTGAGCGCTGTGATGATCAGCAGTTACTGTAACAGCTTTGCCTGACACATTGTGTTGAGAGTGAGAGATACTGTAACAAGCAGCGATCTCAGCATCTGAGGAGCCACTACAATAGTAATTGTATCCACTGGTTTTCGGATGAATGAAATTAGTTTTCATACTAAAGAACTGAAAACGAATTTCTTAAGCAACTAAATAAATTGCATTTTAGGACTAATCCATTAGTTCAAAATGAATTTTTGTGCTGTGCACATGTCTAGTCTCCAGTACTGCACACAGTACTCCAAGTGAGGTCTCACCAGTGCTCTGTACAGTGGCATGAGCACTTCCCTTTTCCTACTGCTAATAGCTCTCCCTACACAACCAAGCATTCTGCTAGCATTTCCTGCTGCTCTATTACATTGACTACTTACCCTTAGATCCTCTGAAATAATGACCCTTAAATCCCTTTCCTCAGATGTTGAGGTTAGGACTGTATCAAATATTCTATATTCAGCCCTTGGGTTTTTACGTCCCAGGTGCATTATCTTGCACTTATCCACATTTGAAACTCAATTGCCACAGCTCCGACCATTTTTTTAGTTTACCTAAATCATTTGTCATTTGGCTGATCCCTCCAGGAAAGTCAACCCTGTTGCAAATCTTTGTCATCAGCAAAAAAGACATACTTTTCCATTAATACCTTCTGCAATATCACTAATAAAAATATTAAAAAAGAGAATGGGTCCAAGTACTGACCCCTGAGGTACCCCACTGGTAACAAGACCTTGCGCCGAATAAACTCCATTTACCACAACCCTCTGTTGCCGGTCACTCAGCCACTGCCTAATCCATTCAACAATATTGGAATCCAAGCTCAAAGATTGCAATTTATTGATCAGCCTTCTACGCGGAACAGTATCAAAAGCCTTACTGAAATCTAAATAAGCAATGTCTACTGCACCACCTGTGTCTATTATTTTTGTTACCCAATCAAAAAAAATCAATAAGATTAGTTTGGCAGGATCTCCCTGAGGTAAACCCATGTTGTTTCTGATCCTGTAATCCATGGTGTTTAGATGTTCAACAATCCTTTCCTTTAACATGGTTTCCATTAATTTCCCCACTACTGACGCAAGACTAGCTGGCCTATAGTTCCCCGATTCCTCCCTACTACCCTTCTTGTAAATGGGCACAACAGTTGCGAATTTCCAGTCTTCTGGGACGACTCCTATTAACAGATTTAACCAATCTGTAACGGTTTTGCTATTACACCACTGAGCTCTTTTAATAATTTAGGGTGGATCCCATCAGGCCCCATTGACGTATTTGTCTTTACTTTAGACAGCTGCGGTAGAACCTCCTCCTCTGTAAACTGATATGTAAATGTCTTGTTAGGGTTTCCTCCTAACTGAGGTCCCTTTCCTTCTGCAAAGACTGAAGAAAAATATTCATTGAGGCAGTCAGCGAGACTTTTATCCTCTTCTACATACCTTCCTTCCTTTGTTTTTAATCTAACTAATCCTCGTTTTACTTTTCTTTTCTCGTTTATGTATCTAAAAAATGTTTTGTCCCCCTCTTTTACTGACCAAGCTATTTTCTCTTCTGCGTGTGCTTTGGAAGCTCCTATAAATTGCTTTCCCTCTTTCTGCCTAATCTTATAGGTTTGCCTATCTTCTGAGTTTCCCTGAGTTTTTTTATAATTATTGAATGCTATCTTTTTGTTCTTCACTATTTTGGCCACTTCTGCAGAGTACCACAGTGGTTTCTTCCCTTTTTTGTTTTTGGTAACAAGCCGAATGCAATTGGCTGTGGCCTTCAATAATGCTTCCTTTAAATAATCCCATTTCTCCTGGACTCCCTTTAAACTCCTCCAGTCTGATAATGACTCCTTCACACAAAATCTCCTTTTAGAAAAATCCATTTTTTAAAAGTCTCAAACTTTTGTTTTTGTGTGGTGCGGCTCCATCCCTGTTCTTATATTAAACCACACCGACTAGTGATCACTAGATCCCAAATTTTCACCTACAACAACGTCCGATACCAAACCTCCATTTGTGAGTATTAAATCCAATATGGCCTCTTTACGGGTCGGCTCCTCAACTACTTGTGTTAGAGATAATCCCAGTAGGGAGTTTAGAATATTTGTACTCCTGGTGCAGTTAATTTTGGTTTTCCAGTTCACATCAGGAAGATTAAAGTCCCCCATGATAATAACTTCCCCCTTCATTGCCATTTGCAGGTAGCCCGATTTTCATTGGGTCACAGTGATCAATCTGAAGCCATGGGGTGGGGACAAGCAGCTCCTTGCAGGGAGCTACACTGAAGAAGTCGGAGGTCTGTGTGAATAAAATTACTGGTGAGCTGCATCAGCTATCAGCTCTGCACCAATCAGCTCCTAGCCAGCTGGGCTGACAGCTGATTAAGGCACACTTGCCCGGCACCAAAAACTAGGCGTCGGGATATATATAGATATATACAGTTGTGTTCAAAATTATTCAACCCCCACTGAAATTGAGTGTTTTGGCCAGTTTGACATTGATTTTGATCATTCAGTCATCTTGCTTACAATTAAATCAAAGAGGCACGTGTAGGTCAGACAAATATAACATAACATTTATAATGAAATAACCACAAATGTCTTTTCTGTGCTCACATCATTATCAGTTTTATTCAACCCCCAAGTGACATTCAATCTTAGTACTTAGTACAACATCCTTTTACAGTTATAACAGCTTTTAAACGTGAAGCATAGCTTGACACAAGTGTCTTGCAGCGATCTACGGGTATCTTCGCCCATTCGTCATGGGCAAAAGCCTCCAGTTCAGTCACATTCTTAGGCTTGCGCACTGCAACTGCTTTCTTTAAGTCCCACCAGAGGTTCTCAATCGGATTTAAGTCAGGTGACTGCGATGGCCACTCCAAAATGTTCCAGCCTTTAATCTGCAACCATGCTCTAGTGGACTTGGAGGTATGCTTGGGATCATTGTCCTGTTGAAAGGTCCAACATCTCCCAAGCCTCAGGTTTGTGACGGACTGCATCACATTGTCATCCAATATCTCCTGGTACTGAAGAGAATTCATGGTACCTTGCACACGCTGAAGCTTCCCAGTACCTGCAGAAGCAAAACAGCCCCAAAGCATGATTGACCTCCCGCCATGCTTCACAGTAGGCAAGGTGTTCTTTTCTTCATAGGCCTTGTTCTTCCTCCTCCAAACATAGCGTTGATCCATGGGCCCAAACAGTTCTAATTTTGTTTCATCAGTCCACAGAACACTATCCCAAAACTTCTGTGGTTTGTCCACATGACTTTTGGCATACTGCAGTCGACTCTTCTTATTCTTTGGAGACAGCAAGGGGGTGCGCCTGGGAGTTCTGGCATGGAGGCCTTCATTACGCAGTGTGCGCCGTATTGTCTGAGCTGAAACTTCAGTACCCACATCTGACAAATCTTTTCTCAGTTCCTCAGCAGTCACACGGGGACTTTTCTCCACTCTACGCTTCAGGTAGCGCACAGCAGTCGAAGTCAGCATCTTCTTTCTGCCACGACCAGGTAGCGTTTCAACAGTGCCCTTTGCCTTGAATTTGCGAATGATGCTTCCTATGGTCTCTCTTGGTATGTTTAACATCTTTGCAATCTTCTTATAGCCATTGCCCTTCCTGTGAAGAGTAATCACCTCTTCTCTTGTCTTCCTGGACCATTCTCTTGACTTCACCATGGTTGTAACCACACCAGTAAATGTCTAGAAGGAGCTGAGTATCACAGTCATTTTAAAGCTGCCTAATTGGTGCTTATTATGCTTTATTGCTGCTCCGTGACATCCACAGGTGTTTTCAATACCTGATTGAAAACACTTGAATGAACCTCTGTTCTTCAGAGTGGTGGTCTTTAAGGGGTTGAATAATTGTGTCAATGAAGAATTCACAAAAGAAACATTTACTACTGTATTACAAAACCAATTGATGTCATTTTAGTTGCATATGGTTCTTTAAAAAGTCCTTGTAGGATTTCATTCTGAATACAATTACAAATGTACACTAAATTCCCTAAAACCCTTTACAGCATTGGGGGTTGAATAATTTTGAACACAACTGTAGATCACACCAAACATATTCATACAATACAAAAGAAACCACAACAGCAGCTAAATTCATTTAAACAGAGATTTTCCAGATTTAACCCTTTGTAAGCATTTAAAGGGTTAAATCTGGAAAATATCTGTTTAAATGAATTTAGCTGCTGTTGTGGTTTCTTTTGTATTGTTTGAATATGTTTGGTGTGCTCTCCTCTTGTTTTGTTGTATATCATGTTGTCTTGAGATGCACCCGCACTGAAAGCGTAGTTAAGGTTGAGTGCTGCCCCTCTCGTGCATTTTAATTTAAAATATAAATATAAAAATATAGAAAATATATGTTATTAACCCCTTAAGGACACAGGACGTACCATTACGTCCTGCATTAGGCGGGCTTTAATGTCGAAGGACGTACACGGCGTCTGCAGCCCCCCTCCGTCCATACTCAGAGCAGCGAGGGAGCCGCCGCAGGTGGTAACTCCCACAGAGTCAGATCGGCAGGCTTTACTCCTCCCGGCGCGATGACGTCAGTTTCAGGTGTCGTCGCCCCCCCCCCCAGCAGGGGAAGTGCCTTAAGGGGAGGGGGGGATCATTTGGATCCCTCTATCTCCCCATCGCCGGGGACTAGGAGGCTGTGGCCAGCATCGCTGGAAAGGTCACAGCCTGACCTTTCCAGTGATGTAGGGTGGGGGTTAACCCTTTAGTTGCCAGGTCGCGGCCTGCCACCAATCGGTGCAAGAGCGCAGCCATTTCCCGGTGGGGGGCCGCCATCTTGGATAGCAGCCCCACCTCTGGGTCCTTCCCACATCAACTGACTCATCGTGCCTTGCGCGATGAGGTCAGTTAACCGGGGAACCCCCTAGCTGCAAAGAGGGTCCTTAAGAAATCCCTTATGTCCTGATCGGTGACAGCTAGGGTGTCATGTCTGATATTGCTGGAAAGGCCAGAGCATGGCCTTTCCAATGATATCAAACATGTCCAGGTTATAAGTAAAATAAAAAAGTGTAAAAAATTTAAAAGAAATTTAAAAATTGATTATTTATAAAAACAAAAACGTGTTTTTTTTAATGCAGCACTATTCACATTTCAAATTATAATGTGAACAATGATGCTTCACTAATGATTTTTTTTGGGGGGGGTGGTTTAGCGAAGTCTTAAGGACGGAAGCAATTTTACAACTTCGGCGCAGTTTCGGAAGTAGAAGTTTGCTGAGCTCATTTTACCGCTTTTAAACGCAGTTTTAAGTCACGTATTATTATACCACCCAAATTATAGATTGATCTTTCCGGCAGACTCGGAAGATTAATAATATATTATTATATGTATACGTCATGCCCTGCCAAAATGCTGTAACAAAAAATGTGCACCGGGGCCTCAGCCTGGGGGGGGGGCCAGCTGCCGGTGAGCAGGGACATTAAGATGGGCGCCGCCGGGCCCCCTCTGATGAGCAGTCCTGACCACCGGAGGCTGGGCCCATTTAGGCCCACCGGCGAGCAGGGACTTAAAGATGGCCACCCGCAGTGACTGAGCTGTGAGGAGGTGAGAGTGAGCTTTGCGCGCGCCTCTGTAACGGCTCCGCTTTTTTTCTCTCACGCACGCACCTCACTCGCGCATTCCGGCGTTTTTTGATGTGTGTAACAGTTTGTAATGTCCGTCGCGCATGCGCACTCAGCGCTTGACGGCGACGGACAGTACAAACTTATTATATAGGATAATTACACACTGCGGTCTGGCTGGAAGGTTGGGGTGTCATTGCGTGTGTACACACTAGTATCTGTGCATCCCTACACTCATTCACAAAACAAGCAAAAAAAGGTTCCCCCCCAGGTTTTAGGCTAGGGTCAGAGGAACGCATTTTGTATGGAATGTGCGTCCGTACTCAACGGACGTACTTTCTGACTGACAAGGTAGTGGCCACACAGTCCGTTTTTTTTTTTTTCACTGATGTATTTTTTGACTGATGTATCAGGGAAAATAAATTAAAATGCAAAACCATTTTGTCCGTCAAAAATGCTAGATGCACAAATGCAGTCCCCCGTCTGACCTCGTTCATCACTCACACACAAAGCTATGCGGACGTGGCGCACGTCCGTCCTAGCGACTCAACGTTCTTGCAAACCTGTGTCTGTTTTCCGCGTCCGTAGTGCGTCCGCACTTCAGTGCGGACATACTTAGTGTGTGGGCCTTCATTGGTCATGATTATCTGCTACCACGGACGTACTAAAGTCTTAAGTGAGGCTACACGGACATTAACACTGCGTTCGTCTGACCCCAGCTTTAGATAAAAATTGCATATTTGCTCAGAAAAAAATGCAATAATAGGTTCCCAGGAAAAGCAAAAAAAAAAAAAAAAAAGCCCCATAGAATGTATAACCAAAAAAAGATTTGCCCGTTATTTTAGAAACTATAAATGATTGAAATCTGAATGGAAATTTGTTTTTTAAAGATTTTTTGTTGTAGCATTCTGACAGGACATGACGTATACATATGTTGAGGATATATTTTGAATCTACCAAGAATAAAAAAAAAAGATATACAATTTGTCTGGGTACTGCAAGAATGACCTTAACTAGCCTTTAAAGATGAGCACAAAACAGTCAAAATGAGACAATGACTTGGGGGGTATCTGGAATGGCACAGCAGTGAAGGGGGTTAAAGAGTGATCATCGATAAGCTAAAGCAACAGACACAGTTGGTTTGGCCATTAACCCCTTAACGACGCGGGGCGTACCATGCCGTCCTGCATCGCGTAGGCTTTAATGCCGCAGGACGGCATAGTACGCCCACGGCGTTTTGTCCCTCTGCGCCGAAAAACGGCCCGCCTCCCTTCCCACAATGCCGATCGCCGGCTGGGGGTCTGCCTGACAACCAGGAAGACCCTCCCAGCCGACGATCGGCATTGTGGGAAGGGAGGCGGGCCGTTTCCTTCGTGGAAACAAGCAGTCAGCCAATCCGGGGACGAACCCGACGTTGCAGAGGTGACAGACTGTCACTTCTGCAACTGTCAGAATGTCTCAGCCAATGATTGTTGCATTGGCTGAGACATTGCGCCTTTCTCCTGTTCCTCGTTGCGATCTGAGGAGCGAGAGAGAGAGGCAGAGCGCAAGAGAGCAGAGCAGACAGAGGGGAAAAAAAAAAACCAGGCGCTGTACCCCCCGGCACTGTACCCCCAATTGAGAACCCGCATTGGCACACGACCCCCTGGCATTTTTGAGGACTCGCATTGGCATACAACCCCCTGGCATTTCTGACTACCCGCATTGGCATATGACCCCCTGGCATTCCTGACTTCCCGCATTGGCATACGACCCCTCTTGGAATATTCTTACCTTGTCTAGATGGATAGAAGTACCGGCCACTACAAGGACCGGGAGGGCTTAGTTTAGGTGTTCTAATATTTTAGCAGTGTACTTGACCCCATCAGTTCCGACCTCCCATTTAATTAGTTATAACAAGATCCCCATAAAAAGGTCCTCCCGCTTTTATTCCCCAGAAGAGGCATATGAGATCCTGGCTGCCTCTGAGAGTGATGCTCTCGCCGACAGTGACACCCTCACAGCCTCTGATATAGAGCCCCGTAGTGAACCCTCCAGTGATGGTGACCCCCCACCATCTACTGAGAGGCACGAAAGCAATTGGGTACCCCCAAATATGGCTGCTCCAGAAATACCCCCATTTATAGCGACTCCTGGCATCACAGTAAGGGTAGAGGACTGAGAGCCAGTGAGCTTTTTTAATCTCTATGTCTGACGACGTATTCGAGATGGTGGTTGAGCAAACCAACCTGTTTGCCAACCAGTATCTTGATGCGCATCCGGATTCACCTCGCCACAGGCGTAACAAATAGCGCCCAACGGATGTCAGAGTTAAAAAAAAAAATTGGGCTCTAACCCTCGTAATGGGAATAGTGAAGAAGCCAAGTATCCGGTCTTCCTGGCACAAAAACCCCATCCTGGCTACACCACTATTCCCAAGGGTTATGAAGAGGGAGAGGTACGAAAATCTCATGCGATTCCTCCATTTTAATGATAACGCACTGTGCCCACCAAGAAACGACCCAATGCATGACCGCCTCTATAAAATTCGGCCCCTTATCAGACTTAGGTCTGCCAAATTCACAGATAATGATGTTCCCGACCAAAATATATCTGTAGACGAGTCCCTTATGAAATTAAAAGGCAGACTGCTCTTCAAGCAGTACATCCCAAGCAAGCGATCCTGGTATTGTGTCAAATTTTATAAATTGTGCGAGTCCACAACAGGCTACACATGGGCGTTTAGGATATACAAAGGGAAAGATAGCCACCTTGACCCCCCCAGGATGCCCCGATTCTATTGCCACCAGTGGAAAAATTGTGTGGGATCTGGTCTATTCCCTGTTCAATAAGGGCCATCATTTATGGGTCGATAACTATTACACCAGCATCGACCTATTTAAAAATTTATATTGTTTCGAGACCCTTGCGTGTGGCACAGTGCGGAAGAATTGCAGAGGTTTTCCCCAAATCCTGACAGCAGGCAAAAAAAGTAGAGGCTCCTCTTCAGCTCTACGTCAGGAAAAAGTGCTAGCCCTTTGGTTCACCGATAAGGATGTATACATGCCATCTACAGTGCACGATGAAAGTACAGTGCCAGTGTCTGAGGGAGAACTGAGCCACTGGAAAAGCCGAAGTGCATTGTAGATTACAGCAAGTTTATGGGGGAGTAGACTTGGCTGATCAATGTATACAGCCTTATCTGGTGAACCGAAAGACTAGGGCATGGTACAAGAAGATTGCCATCTATTTGACTGAGATTGCAATTTTCAATGTGTACGTGCTCTACAAGCAGGCAGCAGTACAAAAGCCATATCCCTTCCTAGAATTCATGCTTGAGATCATATCCAAACTTATCCTAACCCCGGCACATCCGCTTTGGAATCAGGAGATCTCCAAAGACTAAGTGGCAGACACTTTCCTTCGAGTCCCTCCCACCCGCTGTAAAAAGTCCCCCCAGAAAAAGTGTCGTGTCTGCCGCAAGAAAGGAATCCGAAAGGATTCTAGTTATTATTGCCCTATCAGCCCATCTCTACTTGGCCTCTGCATAACCGAGTGCTTCAAAATTTATCACACCGAGCTAAACTACTAAATCCCCTTTTCTGGTTTGTCACGATTACCCTTTGCTGCCTGTACCGACTCATTGGCTTGTTATACCGACTACTCTTTGTTTGCTGCCTGTACCGACTCATTGGCTTGTTATAACGACTACTCTGACTTCTGGAATCCCCTGACTTTGGCCTGTCCCTGTTTACGTTAAGCCCAGCTATTCTAAAGTGGCTGCACTAAACAACTCAAAATACTAATTTAGAATCATTGGCGCGTCATCTTTTGGAGCAATATTCTTTCTTGGCGTGCCAGGTTCTCTCAAAGACGACATAAATCCTGAAAATCACTTGGTCAGATTTCCAAAAAACAATAAAAAGCTACATGGGGGTACCGTCGAATTCGTAACACATTGCCGAACACAAATATCAATGTTTTAGGCCAGTAAAAGGTTGACTGAGCATGATATTAGCAGCAAAATAACAATTTTCGTGTAAAACAAATGCAAAACACAAACATGAAGACTAAGTGTGGCCAGGGTTTGTGACTAAGTGGCTACCATAAAAAAGTGGACATACCCCATTTTCAATACTCTGGGTTGTCTACTTTTCAAAATGGAATGACATGAGGTACTTTTCATACCTGGGCTGCCATAACCTCAAAGTAAAGTCGTAAAGTTGTAAAACCTGAAATGGGCAAACTCTACATTTGACCCTGTAACTTTCCAAAACATCCTAAATTCTCTACATGGGGGGGGGGGGTACCGTTGAACTCGTAAGACATTGCCGAACAGAAATATGAGCTTTTTAGGCCAGTAAAATGTCGAGGGAGCATGATATCATCAGTAAAATAACAGTTTTTGTGTGAAAAATGCAAAACACAAACATGAAGACCAAGTTTGCAACTAAGTGACTACTACTTAAAATCGAAAAATACACCATTTTGAATAGCCTGGGTTGTCTACTTTTCAAAATGGTATGACATGTTGGGGTACTTTTCATACCTGGGCTGCCATAACCTCTCAAAGTCAACATAGGGCCAGGAAACCAATCTGGCAAATTTCAAGTTGTAAAACCTGAAATGGGCAAACACTATATTTGACCCTGTAACTTTCCAAAACATAATAAAACCTCTACATGGGAAGGGGGGGGGGGTACCGTTGAACTCGTAAGACATTGCCGACCAGAAATATATGTATTTTATTTCATTTAATGCCAAGCGTACAATGTCATTCACACTAAAAATACAATGCACAACTTTGAGAAAAAAGGAAATTTTGCTATTTTCAAAGTTTAGATTTTTTTCATACTAGAATATATTTTAGATATAAATCTTTGATGGAAAAATGAAAGCCCCATTTCTCCTGAACAAAATGATATATAATAAGGGTGGGTACACTTAATATGTAAGAGGTAAATTATGGTTGAAGAGCGAATAGCTGAAATTCTACTTTTAGAAGTGTTCAAAAGTGTTCCAAACTTGTAAAATTACTCCCGTCCTTAAGGGGTTACTATGTTAAACTACAGTAAAAATACAAGGTGCAAGAGCATCAAAAACATATCTAAAACTTCACATTACAGTTTAACGTTAACCTGATATATTAAGGCTAGGGTCAGACGAACGCATTTTCGCGTTGTCTGTGAAAAAGTGCGTTCGAACAAATGGACGCATTTTTTCACGGAGTACGCGATAGCGGTCATACGATGCGCATTTGCGTTCGTGATTTTGTACGGATCATCAATAAAACACTTTGTGCATCTGGACGTTATGTTGGCCGGACATTAGCAGCGTCTGACATCTCCAATTCACGCACACACGCCGCTAGCGGACGCAGCGCACTCTGTACGTCAGTACTAGCAGTTTAACGTTCTCGAAAAAATGCGTTCGTTTTCCACTTGCGTTGCGCAGCCGGACTTTTGTGCGACCGTACTTCGTATATTGGCCGTCATTGCCTGGCACTTGCTGCTAGTGCAGCCGTGATTAAGTGCGCCTGCACGCGCGTTCGCACTGCGCTCGTCTGACCCTAGCCTTATCTTGCGTGAAGCTTAGGCCACTTGAGCCTTGCTAATGTCTATTTTTTTTTCTCTTTTGGGCTCACTCGGTTTGTTTTGATCTGTGATTTTATTAGTCTGTATATGCTCTGTTCAATTTCAGATTAGGTTAATTAAAAAGTTTTAGATCTATTTTAAATGCTCTTGCACTTTGTGCTTTGGCTTTCTTGACCTTAAGGCTGGCCGTCCACTAGGTCCATAGTCTGACAAGTCGGATGAAGTCAGATGAATGCATATTGAAATCTGGCACGTATTTCTATTATAGGACATTTATAATCCTACAGAAAATTAAAATCTAGCAAGTACATCCTGTGGGGAAATCCCCTTAAAGACCGCGTACGTACTATGCCTCTTCTAACCTCCATCCCCTCTCTATACTCACCTCTCAGTCTCAGCTCCCGGGACAGTCTGGCAGGTTGGAACTTGACCCCCCCCCCCCCTCAGCTCACATGGATATATATTGACCCCCCCCTCAGCTCACATGGATATATATTGACCCCCCCCCTGCTCACATGGGTATGTATTAGGGGTCTACCGATTATCGGATCTGCCAGTATTTTGGTCCGATTTTGTTTTTTTTTCCGAATTTATCGGTATCTGTGTTCAAGTCCCCGATATTACCGATTTCTACTTGCCGCTCCCCAGCGCGCTCAGTCACTGCGAAGCGCATGCAATGTTCTTGTTCCTTTGCAGGAGAAGCTGACCAATGAGGAGCTGCACCGCCCACCACATGGTCCTCGCGTCAGCATATCCGGAAACCCTGCATGCAGATCTCGGAGAGAGCAGGGTAAGACCTGGTCACCGCCCTGAAAAAAAGTTTACTGTGTGCTTAACTGTTTATTGCATGTATCGCTAGCTGGCAGTCTGTTCCTTTATGAGTGCTCTGCTCCCTTTCACTAGCCCCACGCAGTCACGTACTAACCAACCCCACTAGCTGCAGCAGCTCCCCCTCCTTCCTCTGCTCCATCTTTAAAGCCCCGTTGCTCCGTCCACTGACTCAATCCATAATGAGCAGTTACGGCCTGGGACACAGCACTGCAACCCAGAACTCAGCCTGACCTGAAGCCCCCTTAAACACAGCCCTGAAGTTGAACCTGCAGCAGGTGAATAAAAAATGGCCCACAGCTGTGTGTGTGCACTGCAGTCTGCAGCACAAAGAATGTGAGCATGGAATCAGCAACCGCAAAAAACAAATACGTCAAATCTTTGAGCCCATCTAAGAGTTCATCATGTTGAAATATATAATGCAGCACGGGGAAAACAAGTTGAATCACAAAGTGAATTACAGAGTGAAACACCATCTCTAGTCCAGACAACAATAAAAGCTATGCTTCAGAAAAAAGCTAAGTGGCAAAATTCGGATGAAAGATCGCACCTGTTGGACAAAGCAATCCCTGAGATGATGGTTACTGATAACCAGCCATTTACAATGGCGTCTGACTCTGGATTTAAGCGGTTGATGTCCATAGCTGAGCCAAGGTACACTCTGAAGAGTGAAAAGTATTACTGAATCGAAATGCTGGTAAAGATTCGCCAAAAGGTAGTTGAGAAAGTAAAGACTATGCTGCAACCAGAGAATGCTGGCAACGCACTCTCATTCACGACTGACTGCTGGTCAGGATCAACTGAGTCACTAATGAGTCTTACATGCCAGTTCATTGACAGCGGATGGACAAAAAGGCAATTGGTGCTGAATACAAAAGCGATGCAAGGATCCCACACTGGGGAGTACATTAAAGAAATGTTTCTAGGCATGCTTGAAGACTGGGGAATAAGTAAAGACTATGTGATGCTGGTGCTTCGAGACAGCGGGGCAAACCTGGTAAAAGGAATGCGGCTTGCTTAAGTGTCAGACCTTGGCTGCGTGGCACACACCCTGCAACTTGTGGTAAATGATAGCCTTTCAAGCCAGAGAGCTTTGACTGATATAATTGCCATGCTGAAGAGGTGCACAGGTCATTTCCACTAGGGATCGACCGATATCACTTTTTTGAGGCCGATATCGATTATCGGCCCCCTTCCAGGGCCGATAACCGATATCTGGGCCGATATCCTGTACACTAAAAGTTATGAAAAATAAACACAATCTTTGATGTATTTTTGCTTTTTGAAGTTGCTGATCCCATGCTCACATTGCTTTGGCATGTGTTGCACACAGCTGCTCCTGGGGATGGTTGAGTGAAATACTCCCAGACTATGCTCTTACTTCTTCTTTGTGCATCCATCTGCATGAAAAGAGGGTTTACAAGTGAGCAGTAATACTCAGCAACGTGGAGCCTGTGGTAGTATCAGAGCTCCACAGCAGTAATACTCAGCCACGTGGAGCCTGTAGGAGGATCACAGAGCTCCATAGCAGAAATACTCAGCCACGTGGAGCCTGTAGGAGGATCACAGAGCTCCATAGCAGAAATACTCAGCCACGTGGAGCCTGTAGGAGGATCACAGAGCTCCGCAGCACTAATACACTCAGTAACGTATACTGGGGGCTGATTCTGTACACCTTATGGCTGGCAGTGTACACTTGGGGCTGATTTTATACACCTATGGCTGGCACCTGGCAGTGTACACTGGGGGGTGTTTTTTTTTTCCCCATCTATGGCTGGCACCTGGCAGTGTACACTGGGGGCTCTGTGTACCTGTGTGTGTGCGTATCACAGAGCTACGCACTTACGCAGCACTACTACAGCCAGACCACCCCTCCCCCTCATCGGGACAGACCCGCTCCCTAGCTCCCACTCGCCCTCATCGGGACAGACCGGCATCCTCGCTCCCTCTCCCCCTCATCGTGCCCCAGACAGACCTCAGACTCACATCAGAAAAGAGCAGAGCCGCGCAGGACCGGAGAAGCAGGACGGGAGCGCTCACTGCTTTTCACAGGAGCGTGCCGAGTGAGACCGCAGAGGGAGAGCTCACAGGCAGAGCACGCCCCTCAGCACGCCCTCAGCTCCGCGCATCGGAGCTCGCGCAGGAGGCCGGACAGCGGAGTCCACAGAGCCGGCGGCGGGGCAAGTACTGATTTAGGGGGGGGGGGAGCTGGAGCATACACAGATTGGCCCTGTATATCGGCGATTCGCCGATATACAGGGCCGATACCGATTATCGGCCGGATGCCGGATATCGGCCCCGATAATCGGTCGATCCCTAATTTCCACCATTCAATCCTTGCCAAGCAGCGACTGAAGTGCATTCAGGAAGACCTTGGCCTACCAAAAAACAACTTGATTCAGGCTGTTCCAACAAGATGGAACTCCACTCTTCACATGCTACAAAGAATGCTGGAACAGAAGCGAGCTCTTAGCATCTATTCAGGGGAACATGGATAGTCTTGTCCTGCTGAACAGTGGGAGATTCTTCCCATAGAGGAAGTGACCCTAGAGGTGAGTCATTATGACGCCTCTGTGTCATCTGTCATTCCTTGCGTGAGCGTGCTGAAGATGCTTCAAGACAATGAAGGACCCAACACACGTGGCATTAAAACATTCAGGCAGGTCGTGAGGTCATGAGCCTCACCAAATGCTTTGAGAAGCATGAAGAGCATAAACACGTTGTGCTGCCATGTCTTTTGGATCCTCGATACAAAAATCATGCTTTCCCATCTGATGATGTATTGGCCAGGGCAATACAATGGCTGAGGGAAGATATTTAACAGGAGGTGCAAGAGATTCCTGCAGAAAGGTCAAGTCAAGAAGAAGAGCATGGTACTAATCTGGAAGAGCAAGATGCTGCAAATACAGACCAGTGTCCAAAAAGACAACGAACAGAACATCTTCATCTTGGTCGAATTGATGCCATGTTCAGTGTTTTATTGGGGCCTCATGGGGAGAACTCTAAATCTGCAGCAATCAGCCTGGATGATGAACTTCATCTTTATTTGAAGAAGTTGGTACTTGACAAGTGGTGATCCTCTTCAGTGGTGGAAAGAAAATGAGGCACGCTGATCAAATCCCAGCAATGCTGCTGAAAATCAGTGCGCCAGCAATTGCAAACCTAATCAATTAATCACTGGCGACTGGATACATACCCAAACTCTGGACGACTGCAAGGGTGGTACCTATCCATAAAAGTGGAGACAATACTTTGGTATACAACTACTGCCCGATATCACTGCTCCCTGTAATGTCAAAAATTCTGGAAAAATGTGTCTACACTCCGTTCCGATACTGATAATCACGTAATTATTTAACCCCAGATCAAATCAGGCTTTCGTCCAAAACATTCAACTACAACCGCCCTTTTAAAAGTTTGTAATGATATCCAAGCGGGCATGGAACAAGGAAACCTAACTGGAGCCATCTTTCTTGATTTTTGCCAAGGCCTTTGACACAGTAGACCATGGCATCCTATTTCAAAAACTTAAACTCCGGTATTGGTGATAGCACGCTAACCTGGTTCCAATCATGTGTCTGATCGGTCACAATATGTGTCCATTTCTGACAACACTTACCTTCCCCTCCCAGTCACGTGTGGTGTACCAAGGCTCGATACTCGGCCCCCTGCTAGTCACAATATTCATAAATGATCTGTCCAATGTCTGCAAAGCCTCAACTGTACACATGTACGCAGACGACACTGTTATCTATACCAGCCAACCAAATCTCCCGCAGCTGGAGGCCGTGCTGCAAGACCAATTCACAGGGGTAGAAAAGTGGATCGCAGATAACAAACTTTTTTACTAAATACTGACAAAACTGTTACAATGCTCTTTGGAACCGCACCTAAACTACACAAATTGCAAACACCCCATCTATGTGTGGGGACAAGATCAAATGACACGCTGTCCACAGTCCCTTCTCTCAAATATCTAGGTATGTGGTTAGACCAAATATATCCTTTAGCCCCCACATCGAAAAACTCTCATCTAAACTCTACCCCAAACTAGGTGCCCTGTACAGAAACAAATCCTGCCTGAGCCCCGCGGTAAGAAAGCAGATTGCAACAAATGCTTATGCCAGCCATTGAATACGGAGATGTAGTGTATGCAGCTGCCCCTCAATCACACCTCCAGAAACTTACTGCATTGTATAACTCATTCTGCCGCTTTGTGCTACAATGTAACTACATGACCCACCATTGTGACATGTTAAAAGAGCTAAACTGGCCACCGCTGGAGTCTAGACGCACCCTTCACCTTTCCAACCTGGTGTTTAAGAGCTTTTCTGGTTAAGCTACCGCCCTACCTGAATAGGCTGATTGCCCCAGCAGTTCCCTCAACCTATAACCTCAGATCCAGGACCTGCACCTTACTTGCAATACCACAATACAAAAAGACAGTGGCTCGATCCTCATTTTCCTTCAGAGCACCGCAAATATGGAATAACCTCCCAGGCGCCATCAAATCTTCCCCCAGTCTAAAGTCCCTTAAGAGCTCCCTATTAACATACCTCAATACGGACTGCACCTGTAAACCTGTAACATAGTGACTATTTCCTACATATTTATTTTTCTGTTAATCTGTTTATTTGGTTTTGTGTTAATATCTTGCATTTTACTATTTTGTATTTCTGTAACCATTCAATGTTCTTGAACCCAGAACATACTTGAAAATGAGAGAAATCTCAATGTATCCTTCCTGGTAAAATCCTTTTATATAAATAAAATAAGAGACTTGCTTCTCATGCTAGAAGATACCTCTGTTCTCCTCCTTCCTCTGTACCTAGTGAGTGTTTTTAGTGAGGTGTCAGCAATATATGAAAAAAACAGGTGTTCAACAGGAGAACATGCTGAAATGTTATGATTTTTTTTTTTCTTTTTTCTTTTTTAGGAAGTGCACCGGTCCTAGAGGTACTGCAATACCAGGTCAATGCGTAGAGTGGACAGAGCAAGCTCTTCTTCCATCTCCCTGTTCTAAAAATCCATTTAATATATGGCCCCCAGATAGGGGGCGTATCAGATATTAAACTGATAAGAACAGATACTACACTTGATCTTAGCCAAAATGCTTTCTGCACTATGTTTTTCTACTTAACTGGGAGTATTGAAGAAATTGTGTAGCTTTGCGGTCGTGATTTAAATTTATTTTATATCCGTGCGCAGTTTAAAAGGTTATTTTATTTATGCCATTTTTCTGTGTTTTGGGAAGCCATTTAAGAAGTTATTTTTCAAGCACTTTTCCCAGTAGTTTGCATTTAATGTTTAAAATATGAATAAACCTGTTCAGTTTATACCAGATTTGTGTGAAATTGTGTTTGTTTTCAAAATTTTTAAGAACACAGAATATCGGCCCCTGATATCGGTTATCGGCCTACGAGACGGCCGATAATCGGTATTGGTATCGGCCTGGAATAAAACATATCGGTCTATCCCTAGTCAATATATATCCATGTGAGCTGAGGGGGGGTCAATATATATCCATGTGAGCTGAGGGGGGGTCAATATATATCCATGTGAGCTGGGGGGGGTCAATATATATCCATGTGAGCTGGGGGGGTCAATATATATCCATGTGAGCTGGGGGGGGTCAATATATATCCATGTGAGCTGGGGGGGTCAATATATATCCATGTGAGCTGGGGGGGGGTCAATATATATCCATGTGAGCTGGGGGGGGTCAATATATATCCATGTGAGCTGGGGGGGGTCAATATATATCCATGTGAGCTGGGGGGGTCAATATATATCCATGTGAGCTGGGGGGGTCAATATATATCCATGTGAGCTGGGGGGGTCAATATATATCCATGTGAGCTGGAGGGGGGTCAATATATATCCATGTGAGCTGGGGGGGGTCAATATATATCCATGTGAGCTGGGGGGGTCAATATATATCCATGTGAGCTGGGGGGGTCAATATATATCCATGTGAGCTGGGGGGGTCAATATATATCCATGTGAGCTGGGGGGGTCAATATATATCAAATGGGGGCGTGGCCGGCTGTTCAGAGGAGCGGACATGTTTTAGTGGAGCTCCACATGTCCTCTCCTTTTCGGTGCCTCCAGAGGACTTTACGGCAATTTTTGTAACTAAAAAGGTGCCTGAGGAGCTGGCCATCGGATCTGCACTGTCCGGAGGCAGTTAAGCCCCCCCATCCGAACGAGAGACGACCCTGGACTCTGTTGCTGGGTGACTGGGGTGTGGAACGGCAGCCATCTTAGGGCTTCTTACCTGACCTCAGGCGCTCCAGGACCTCATTGAGCTGATTGCCTTACCACAGACGAAACCTGTGAGGATGCCTGCGGAGATGGAGGGCCCCCATCTCCTGAATGCCATGGACAAAGGTTTGGTGGAGACAGCGGAGAGACCCAAGGTTCAGGGGCGGAATGGGCCTCCCCCTGCCACCCAAGGAGTTGCTTCTGGCCTGAATGCCTGCTTGCTGCTGCTAGCGGGAGAGGACGATGACAGCCCATTCACCAGGGGGGTCTGGCAATACTGCATGGCTATCGGGAGGCAGGGGTCCCGAAGACGATTGAGACTGAAGCGGTTACGATGGCTGCCCCCCGGTTGCCGTTACTGCGGAGAGAAATGTTGTGGACGGCAGCCTAGCTGAGGCTCTGGTCCAGGAACCCTTGTCCCCCGAGATGCCCTTACGAGCGCTGGAGGTGAGGTTGTGATCTGCGTCCCCTGGGAGGTAGCTGTGTTGGCGAATTCGGTATCAACGGCCCCGTCATCCAGACCTGGGTCCCCTCTGGTCAGTATCCAAAATGGCGCGAATGCCCCCACCGATGCAACGCGCTTATGAGCCCGGGAGAATCGGATCGCTCTGCGGAGAACTACCTGCGGTGGCCCCCGTCCCGCTCCTGGACACAGGCTGAAGGGATTCGCTCTACAACATTTCAGCGGGACTATCCTCCGTATTTGTTATATTCAGCTCCCCCTTGAGTGATCTTTTTGTTGTGCTCCCCCCTTCTATTTCCTAACACCCAGAAGTTCTCTTTTTTCTTTTTGAGGACACTGTCTTTTTGGATGACTATTGTCCCTGTTCCGAGGCACTCTTTTTGATGGTGACTTTCTGTAGACTTGCTTGCATATCTGACGTGCTCAATCCTCCCCCCCCCCCCACCATTTTTGTTTATTTTGGCATTTATGGGCTACCTTGTGTGGTGCAACCGAAGCCCGGTGTCTAGTTTACCCCCGGGCCTGGGGCCCTTTCCCCCCCCCCCATGGCACTTCCCCGTGGTCTTTGGTCAGACAGGAATACATCTGGGTCGGCACAGTTTTGGCCTTTTGCCAATTTCTCCACCTTTTTTTCTACCCCGTCCCTTTTATTACGCTTACTCGGCTGACCCCTCTTTTATTCTTTTATTACTTTGATAATACGATATTTACTGCTGACTAGTTAAGTTTCCTGTTGCCTTTCTCTGATGTTACGATGACATGTATTGGCCCTGCGAGGCTGTTTTTGCATATGATTGTCCTGCTGTCTATCTTTCCTAATAAAATAAATTTCACATAAAAAAAATAAAAATAAAAAAAAATTATATATCCATATGAGCTTAATAACTCAATATATATCCATATGAGCTGGGGGGCAATATAGTATTATTATTATTAATTAAGCGCCAACAGATTCCGCAGCACTGTACAAGGTGTAATGGGTAAAGACAGGACAATTCTACAATACATACACGAGGATACGAGGATACGAGGATACGAGGACCCTATTCCCGTGGGAATTTACAATCTAGATGGTGAGGGGATTAGAAACAGGAGGGGGGGGGCTGCAGTGATGAGTTAATGCAGGGAGAGGTGAGGACTCATTTTGGGTCGGTCGGATGTCTTGTTACGGAGTCGGGTGGTAGGCTTCCCTAAACAGAAGAGTCTTTAGGGAGCGTTTAAATTAAGCCAGATTTGTGGACAGTCTGATATTGCGTGGAAGCGCGTTCCATAGGGTCAGTGCCGCACGAGAAAAGTCCTGCAATCTGGCATGTGAAGAGGTAATGATGGATTATGCCAGGCGCAGGTCATTGTTGGATCATAGGGGACGGGCTGGGGTGTATTTGGTGATTAGTGAGGGTTTTGTAGGTGAGGGTGAGTAGTTTGAATTGGATTCTGCTGTGGATGGGGAGCCAGTGCAGGGATTCACAGAGCGGAGCAGCAGAGACCGAGCGACGGGTGAGATGGATAAGCCGGGCTGATGTGTTTAGGATGGATTGTAGAGGGGAGAGAGGCGGGGAGATAGGAAGGCCAGTCAGGAGGTTGTTGCAGTAGTCCAGGTCGGGAGAGAACAAGCGAGTGGATAAGTGGTTTGGTGGTGTTAGTAGTCAGAAATGGACGAATTTTGGAAATGTTACGGGAGGTGATTGTGGCAAGATGAGAGTGATTAGATATAGGGGCTGAAGGAAAGACTGGAGTCAAGTGTCACTCCGAGGCAACGGACTTGTGCAGAAGGAAGGATAGTGATACCGTCAACAATTATGGAGAAGTCAGAAAATGGAGTAGAGTTAGAGGGGGGAATAAGAAGGAGCTCGGTCTTGGCCATGTTGATCTTCAGGTAGTGAGTGGCCATCCAGGCAGAGATCCCAGACAATCACTGACCTGAGAGAGAACGGAAGGGGAGAGATCGGGAGTGGAGAGGTAGATCTGAGTGTCATCAGCGTATTAGGTGATACTTTAAGCCATAGCTGGTGATGAGTCTACACAGTGAGGAGATATAGATGGAGCAGAGGACCTAGGACTGAGCCTTGGAGGTACACCGACTGACAGAGGCATTGAAGAGGAGGAATTGCCAGCAAGGGATACTGAGAAGGATCTGTTGGAGAGGTATGATTTTAGCCAGGAGAGGGTGGTATCACAGAGACCAAAAGAGAAGAGGGTCTCTATGAGGAGGGGATGGTCGAGGTCAAGTAGGATCAGTATGGAGTAGTGGCCATTGCATTTAGCAGAGAGGAGGTCATTAGTAACCTTTGCGAGAGCAGTTTCTGTTGAATGTTGAGCGCGAAAGCCAGATTGCAGTGGGTCAAGCAAGGAGTTACAGGATAGGAAGAGGGTTAAGAGGTCGTAGACTAGTCTTTCTAGGAATTTTGATGCTAGTGGAAGTAGTGATACTGGACGGTAATTTTCAGGAGAATGTGGGTCGAGGGAGGGTTTCTTGAGAATGGGTGTGATAGTGGCATGCTTGAAAGGAGAGGGGAATGAGCCAGAAGAAAGAAAGAGGTTGGAAATGTGTGTAAGAGCAGGAGTGATAGAGGTGGACAGAGAAGATAGGTGTGAAGTGATAGGGTCTAGTGGGCAGGTAGTGTGGGGTGAAGATGACAGAGAATGGACCTCATCCTCTGGTTGGGGCAGAGAGGCTGAGAGTCGATGTGGGGGTCAGCTGGGGGAGGAGAAGTGCTGTATGCTTGTGCAGGGATATTGTTACAGATTCTGAGTGTTTTCGTTATGAAGTAGTCAGCAAGATCTTGAGCACTGAGGTCGGATGGGGGAGGTGGCGCATGTGGGTAGAGGAGCGAGTTGAAGGTTGAGAACAGTCTTTTGGGGTTGGAAGAAAGTGAAGATATAAGAGGATAAGTAAGTTTGGTGAGGTAAAGGGCAGTTGTGTATGAGCGGAGAAGGAACTTCTAGTTGATGAAGGCAGCTTCAGAGTGGGATTTCTTCCAAGCACACTCCGCAGCGTGGGAGCATCTCTGCAAGTAGCGCGTCTGCTTAGAGTGCCAGGGCTGAAACTGGCGATGTGGAATTTTGTGCAGTTGTTTAGGATGTTAGTAGAGGGATGTTGCATGGTCGGGGCAGGTTATGGTGTTAGTGTGGGACAGGGGACTTTGTAGGAGATTTGAGAATTGCAGAGGATCCAAGGCCTGGAGATTCCTCTGGGTGCAGGGATGGGATGGCAGAGACGAACTTGGTTCCGTTGATGGGTTGATATTAAAAGGAGAGGAGAGTTGGTCAGAAATGGGGAATGGCTGATTGATTGGTGAAGTCTGAAATGGTGCAGAGGTAGGAAAACACTAGGTCGATGGTGGACTATAAGAGGCCAAAAGGAGAATGTAATAGAAAGAAGTTTAGCGGTAGCAGGGGCAGAAGGGTTATCAATGGGAATATTGAAGTCGCCTAGAATTAGTGTTGGTACTTTAGAAGACAGGAAGTGAGATGTCCAGGCTGCGAAATTGTTGAGGAACTGGGAGGTCGGTCCAGGAAGGCGATCGATAACGGCAATTCTGAGAGAGAGGGAGGAGGAGAACAGGCATATACAGTGATCTTCAAAAGGAGGAGAAGGACAGAGGGGGGGGGAGGTGGGGGCAGGTACTGATAGGTGCAGGAGGGAGGCTTCTCACCTGGCCTAGGAGTGTAACTAAAATGGAGACCGCCATGTGTGAGGGCAGCAATGGAGGCAGTGTCAGAGGAGGAGAGCCAGGTTTCAGTTAGGCTGGGATCCCACCTGAGCGTATCTCATATGCACGTTTTACGCGCGTTTTATGAGCATTTTTGACAATTAGAAAAGCGCGTCGTACACGTGTTTTTTGAAGTCTATGGCTGCAAACGCGCTGTAATACTCCCCAAAGAAGCTCCTGTACTTCTTTGGGCGTAGGGCGTTTTACAGAGCGTTCCTACACGCTGTAAAACGCCCAGGTGTGAACCATACCCATAGGAAATAATGGGATTTCAGTGTTTGAGTGTTTTACAGTGCGTAGGAACGATTATGCGAGCAATGAGATCTGGGGGATTTTGCTGAGAGAAATTATGCAAGGCCTAGAAGGTTTGGGGGTTATTGTGGGGCCAGGATTAGGGTTGATGTCACCGGTTGCAAGCAGTAATTTGAGTGTAAGTAAGCATAGATGAGACTGGCATTTATAGGAGCATGAGGAGTTTAGGAGACGAGAGTTAGATAGGTAAAAGTCCTTCAGGAATTGAAGCAGTTCAGGGGCAGGCCAGCATTGGGGAGGATAGGAGGGAGGGAGAGATAGAAATGGTGTGGGGGTTGATGCTGGGGGCAACATATATCCATATGAGCTGGGTGGCAATATATACCCATATGAGCTGGAGGGGGCAATACATATCCATAGGAGCTGGGGGGGGGCAATACATATCCATAGGAGCTGGGGGGGGGGCAATACATATCCATATGAGCGGGGGGGCAGTACATATCCATATGAGCTGGGGGGGGGCAATACATATCCATATGAGCTGGGGGGGGGCAATACATATCCATATGAGCTGGGGCGCAATATATATCCATAATAAATGACCAGATAAAAGTCCAAAAATTGACCAATGTTAAGCAAAGAATTAAATAAAATGGCATTGTTAGGTGAGGTGTTTTCTCTTGAAAATTGAGCCCTAGCAACTGATTCTCTGCACACTCTCTCATGGGGGGGGGGGGGTTATGTTGAATTAGACAAACTATATATGCGCCCCCCCCCCATAACAAAGTTTTCAATGTGGCCCTGTAGAAAATGTTTGCCCACCCCTGCTTTAGGGTGAATTTCCTTTCGTCCAATCTAAATGGATGACCTTGTGTCCTGTGTAGAGAGACAGAACCAGACCGCTCTAAAAGACCATTTTTTTTATTAGGACCTATTTTGTTATACACATTTTAAATGCATTTTTATTGGTTTAAAAACAGCTATTAGAAGAATAGCAGAGTTCCGTTTTTTTTTCCCCTGCATTCAAGTGAAGTTTTGGAGACGTGCCCGACGATCGACCTGGGTCATCCATAGTTGCTTCCAGTGGACGACCCAGGTTGTACGATAAAGTTGCCCGTAGTCTGATGACCAAGTCGGTCATCCAACTACGGATCCAGTGGACGGCCAGTCTATGGGTTTCATGAATCCATATAAGCAGTCTGGGAATTTAACATACCGGATTTTCTGACATAACAGCAGGAGCTCTGGGCTAGAGATGAAAGATTGTGAATGAGACTGTAATGCCCCGAGACGCCAGCGCCGTAAAAAGCCTAAATCTAGCGCCGCCTCGTAGTACTAAGACTCTCAGGACTCTCCTCTGCAACACTCAGTTGTTGCCTAACTCACCTGATGCTCCCTGCATAAAGCCAAACCGCACCCAAGTAACTTTGCTTCTGCATTGCCTTGGTGAACACCAAGCTGACAGGGAGCTACCGCCTGTTCCTGCCTAGAACCTTAATCTGTTTTGTCTCCTCCAGTATTTTCTTGCCCTCTGTACCTGCATTCCACAGAATCCTCGGAGCATGCTGCCCTGCATCTCGCAGAATCTTCAGCCCGCTGCCGAATCCTCAACCTGCTGCCCTCTGTACCTGCATCCCACAGAATCCTCGGAACCGCTGCCCTGCATCTCGTAGAATCCTCAGTCTGCTGCCCTCTGTACCTGCATCCCACAGAATCCTCGGAACCACTGCCCTGCATCTCGCGGAATCCTCAGCCTGTTGTCTTGCATTCCCAGGAACCCCTACAGGCCCAAGACCCTCTGCCTGCCAAGACTCTTCTGCTTTTGTTTTCTATTTTTTCTAACGATCTCCTTCGCCTTCATTCTCATATTGTCTCCTTTTATAGTTTAGAGTAGCTTAGTACTATCCTTCTGTTTACTCTTATATATATATATATATAATTTCAGTGTCTTCCCTTCCTCCTCTTATCCAGCTCCTTGATATATATTTGTTTATTGCCTTTATGTTACTCCAAATAAACCTTCTCTTGTATATGTTTATCTGAATCTCTGTTTTCCTTATTGCATATTGGGCTCAATCCTACCACCCCAGAACCAGCACCTGACAGAGACACAGGGAATCATTTTATATTGCTGCATCAGGGTTAAAGATTACAGGTTTTGGTACATTTCTGCCGAAACTAACAGGACTGGTAAAGAGGCTTCAACTCTGCAGGCATGAGATAGGCATAAGGCTACCCTAAACAAAATATAAATCCAGGTAAAGTATCCATGTAATTGGGCAGACTAGATGGGCTGAAAGGTTCTTACCTGCCGACATTTTTCTATGTTTCTAAGCCAGAGGACAGTTCACTTGCAAACGTTTTAACCCCTTAAGGACCGCTGACGTACTATGTACATCCTGCCCACGGGTCTCCCTTAGACCTGCGGACATACATATTACGTCAGTGGCGCCTAACCCCCCTCCCGGCCGATACTTACCCCTCTCGCTGGATCCCTCGCAGATCTGGCAGGGAGGAAGCCTGCCCATGTGATTTACATGGGCTGGTGAGCTTGACGTCACCACGCTGCGTGGTGACGTCATCAGTAGGCGCCCCCATTGAAATCAATGGAGGGGAGGGGGGGCTCCTTCAGAGATAGAGAGACCCTTTTCAGTGGTGTACTGCTTTAATGGTTTTGCTGCCGGATCGCGATTCGGTGCTAAAATCGGCACCAAAACGCGATTCGAACCTGGAGGGGGGCTGACATCTTGGATGTCAGGCAAGCCTCCAGGTCCCCCCCACCCACTGACAACCTCACCATATGTGTGAGGATGTCAGTGGGCCAGTTAACCCTCTAGCTGCCATGTAGAGATAGGGGGATCCTTTGAAAACTGTATAATATGTGTGGGTTGAATAAACGAGTAAGAGGAAAATTTTACCTAAACAGCGCAGAAACGTAAAACAGCAGCGGTCACTAAAGGACAGATTTGTGTAAAACCGCCCGGTAACTAAGGGGTTAAAGAAACCACACCAAAAAAAAAAAAAAACACTGCCAAATGACAGGTGAAGAATACCATGTATGTTTTTTGTCACTTTAGGGGTGGGATAAAGGGTTAAATATTATTTGCCTCCTGATTTCCCACTCGATTCTTTGTCTATAAAAGATCTTTTAAGTCACCATGTGCAATGAGAGACATTAGCCTGGTAGTCACGCACAGAACTGGTATGATACATGAATCCTCAGGAGGCTGTCAAGCGCCAGCTGAATGACAGCATTCCAAACAGAGGGAATCCCTCCCCACTTTGAAATGCTGAATTAGCCCACTGGGCTCACCACAAGTTCAAATTCATATGGTCATGGAGACTTGTGCAAAACATGACAAATCCGGGGAGCCACTGCCGCCTTTAGACTTTTACACAAATCTCTGTAGAAAACCTTATCTGACTAGAAATTAGTAACTAGTTCCCAGGTTTGAAATACATTTAGCAAGCCTAAATGTCCCTTTAAACATGCGCCTCTCCCATGACAAGCAGACCTTTGGTTCGTCATCTACAAAATCAATACTCTGAGGTAACGATCCAAGGCTTCACATGTTACTCAGGAGGACCCTCATTCTACACACAGTGTAGTAGTCCCTTTATAGGACCAGTCTAAGGGTACAGATTCAGTTTTATTAAATCCAGTCTGCTAAAAAAGTAGTATTTAGCAACTGTCCACCATTTACCCATTTTCTGCCCTAAAGGCGTTGTTAGTCCTATTTATTTACACCCTTCCTCATACTTTAGATTCTTTCCTGCCTTGTTAAAAACTGGTGATGGGATTTCCTAGATACAGAGGAAGAGAGATTGCAGCAGAAAAACACAAGATACTTTATTATTCTGCTGAAAAGGTAGTAAAATTACATTATAAGCAAGCCTTTACAAAGATTTAGCTCATGCTGGAGATCGTAAACTAATCTGCGTAGGGCCCTCTACACCACACACACACACACACACACACACACACACGATTTTGGCCTAGCAGTAACGGAATAAACCCCTCAAGAGCTGGTCCCTGAGTATTCCATTATGTGTCTGACACTTGCATGACAGCAAAGCATATCCACACGCAGATAGACATAAAGGAAAAAAATATTTGATCCCCTGCTGATTTTGTACATTTGCCCACTGACAAAGTAATGATCAGTATATAATTTTAATGGTTGGACTAGGTTAACAGTGAACCTTGTGAGACCTGAGCGGGCACCCACCGTAGAGCAAGCCACTAGAGCTGTTGCTCGTCCTCAGGACTCTCACAAATCCCCCTTTCCTCTCACTGTTAGCATAGTGAGAGACAAAAAAATAATTATATATATATATATATATATATATATATATACATACATACATACACGCTTCAAAAAGTTATAAATTGATATTTATTTAATCATTAAAATGCATATTTGATATCTTATCAATCAGCAAGATTTCTGGCTCCCAGGGGTCTTTTATACAGGTAACGAGCTGAGATTAGGAGCACTCCATTCAAGAGAGCACCCACAAGGTACCCCCGTCTGAAGTTTGCCAATGAACATCTGAAGGTTTCAGATGAGAACTGGGAGAAGGGGCGGATCCAGACACAGGTTTCGGGGGGGGGGGTGCAACTCTACCAGTTTTGGTTAAGAGCTGGTGTTGAGTTTGCAGTGACAGACGCGCCTAATCGCAAGCTGTGCTCGTTACACTCACTCTCCCTAGAACAATGCACAGGGTCTGTCCTCATGTGGCTCATGAGCCCTGCGAACCCTTTCCATACGAGGGGCTCAGGGTACCCCCTCCCAGCACATACCCCTTGAAGCTATGCAGTGTAGGGTAACCCAGGTGTAGGCTGCCCTTTGCACCCTTTCTATGCTGGCAGAACACACATGGCACCCCCATTGGCGCAGCCCTGTGAACCCCTTTTCATACCAGGGGATGGATGGATGGATGCCGAGCTCACATGGATATATAAAGGGATGTACCGAATACGATACTGCCGTTTGCACGAGTACTTGGTACTCGTGCAAATGGCCCGATACCTCCCCCGATGCCGGAAGCCAGCACTGGGCCGGCTTGCCGGTATCCGCGGGGCTAGGGAAGCTGGCTGCATGCATGAAAATAATTTGGCCAGCGTTACCCAGCAGTGGGTCCGGACCCATGGGCTGGGTAAGTAATGCAGCCCGCCGGAGGGGAACGCTGGTCAAATGCTTTTCATGCATGCGGCCAGCTTCCCCAGCGTTTGGTCTAGTGAGTCAGATCTATCTATCTCTGGTCTGAGGTTCATATGTCTGGTGTGTAAAATTATATATATTTCTGAGGTCTGTGTATATATGTATCTGAGTGGGTATACATGTATCTGAGAGGAGGTGTGTGCAGGGGGTAAATGGGGTTTCTGGCCATACATTTCAATAAACAAACTGGACAGGCTTTCGGCAAAATCCTAAATTTATTGTAAATCGTCACATGACCGTAAATAAAACTAACGGTACTCTGTATCAATGAGTACTTTAAAAAAAGGATCTACTAAAGACTTCACTTTTTATTGTCACCTGCATGGCTCCTATTCTCGTATTGACAACATTCTTCTTTCTCCTACCATGATTCCTTGGGTAATAAAAATAAAAAAATAAAAAAATAAAAAAAAAAATCAACCTCCATAGGAGTAATATGCTGGTCAGATCACGCCGATCTGATGCTTGAATTTACACCGCCCAATTGCTGTCCAAACTGGACATGACATATTGGCCCTCATACTTTGCAGGATTTAGGTCTGACTAAGGCTAGGGTCAGACTAACGCATTTTTCACGTTGTCCGTGAAAATGTGCGTTCGAAGAATGGACGTATTTTTTCACGGAATACGCAATAGCGGTCATACGATGCGCAGTTTCATTCGTGATTTTGTACGGATCATCAATAAAACACTTCTTGCATCTGGACGTTATGTTGGCCGGACATTAGCAGCGTCTGATGTCTCCAATTCACTCACACACGCCGCTAGCGGACGCAGCGCACTCTGTAAGTCAGTACTAGTGGTTTAACGTTCTCGAAAAAATGCGTTCATTTTCCACTTGCGTTGCGCAGCCGGACTTTTGTGCGACCGTACTTCGTATATTGGCCGTCATTGCCCGGCATCTGCTGCTAGCACGGCCGTGATTAAGTGCGCCAGAACGCGCGTTCGCACTGCCTCAGTCTGACCCTAGCCTAAAGAGTTGGCGTCTGAATTAAAATCCTATTTTAAAAAAGGAAAATATTACAGAAGACGATCCCTTTTCAATTATATGGGCTGCTCATAAGGCAGTGTTACAAGGATCAATAATTCAGAAAGTCTCTCTATGTAAAAAGCTTAACGCTTTCGCTGCTGAGTCATTTCCCGCCTCTGTGCTGAGGTCATTTTTACCGGTTTTGCTCATCATGTTTAAACGTGTTTGGAAGGCTTATTTTAGTATATGAGCCAGACATATTATATATCGTTCTTTCCGTCAGATTCATAATATGTCATTATTATAACAAAAAATGCAATAAAATATGAATTTTCAATAATTTACAAAGTGTAAAGTGTTTTTTTTCACATTTTAACATGCGAGCAATTGCAGTTATATTTTGTATGGGGTGCGCTTGTTAAAAAAATTAGAAATGGGGTCTCGTTACATTTTTTTTGGGGGAAAATTACGCGATTTTTAACAAACGCACCGCATACAAAAATCGTTAGTGCAGCATCATTGTTCACATTATAATTGAAATGGGAACAATATTGCTGCATTAACAAACCAAAAAAAAGGAAAAAAAAATTTTAAAATAAACTTTTTTTTTTTTTTTTTTTTTAAAACATTTTTCATAGTCACGGATCGGGAGATGATAGGGGGTTCATTGGAACCCCCTATATCCACCATTGGTGGCAGCTAGGGGTTAACTCCAGGACTGGCGTCATCGTGCTATGCACGATGATGCCAGTCCTCAGGGGGAGTTCCCGGAAGCTTGGCCGACATCCAAGATGTCGGCCAGCTCCGGGAAAGGATCATGAACCGGCGCTTTTCAGCGCCGATTCATGATCCGGCTCCCCAGGGGTTAATGACAGCCACCGTTTGAAAGGGCAGGCTGTGCCCTTCCAAGCGGTGCCTGTATTAACTCCCTGCTCCCCGGCGATCGGGAGGGAGAGAGGTCCGAAGGACCTCCCCCCCTTCCCTTTCAAGCGCCTCCTACGCACACGCGGCGGGGGGGGGGGGCGCCTGAAATAGATGTCATCGCGCCGCCGCGATGACATCTATTGTGCCCGCGGCGGTCCCGGATTGACGGGCTGACATCCAAGATGTCAGCCTGCACCGGGGGGCACAGCAATCGGCCGGAATCCGGCCGATCGCAGGCTGCTTCGGGAGGACGCGCTCAGCACGTCTTCCGCAGCCAACCCTTCCGGCGGCAGGACGCGCTGAGCGCGTCCTCCGCAGCGAAGTGGTTAAGCAGCGCTGTATTTTAGAGCTGCAGTACACTCTACACACTGAGGAACAAGCTCATAAGGCTGCCCCATCCCCAGAGGGACTTGAGCGCCTAAGGCTTACAAGGCATGAGCTGAACAGGTTACTACTAGATGATGTTGCCAAGTCAAATGAGGTGGTCTAAGCATAAATTTTATGAATCTGCAAACAAAATAGATACCCTTCTTTCCAGATACTCCCGAGACCACCTAGAACAAGGATAGATTCTCTTAAGGGTCCTCCGGGTTATCCATTAACCTCCCCACAGGGTATTAAGCAAGCCTTTACTGAATATTATACTGCTCTTTATAATCATTCCCCGGATCATTTATCATCTAATGTACCATATGTAACAGCAATTAACTCTTTTTTTTTTATCAGAGGTTCATCTACCCCAATTATCAACTGCCCAGAGCTCCACCTTGGCGGGTGCTTTTACTCTCCAGGAGGTTTCAGATGCAATAGTATCACTGAAACCTCAAAGCTCCTGGCCCAGACGGTTTTACAGCTCAATATTAGAAGACCTTTTTCTCCGTACTCTGCCCCCATTTGGTTGCTCTTTTTAATCCTGTTAGGGAAGGCGTCCCTTTTTCTGGAGAATCTTTATTAGACTATCGTCGTTCTACCTAAACCTGGCAAGGATCTTTCATTCCCCCCCCCCCTCGGGCTTCCACCCTATTTCATTATTAAACGTAGATAATAAAAGGACTGTCTTATGACTTTTTTAATGTCACATCAACACAAATTTTGTGTCTGCACTTTACGAATGGAATAGGATATATGAGCACATGCACTTTATATGCATTTTGCACATGTGGATTATTATACACTTTGTGCTATAGGAGCAGATTTGTACGCATGATTTAAGGATTTATCACCGTTGTTGCTTATTTTGCACAAGGTTGTTCATTTGCACAATACTAGTGTAATATTGACTCACTGGAGTACTTTTATCTATCACCACCTGATAAATAGAGTTGAGTCATAATATCAGCATTTACAAATACTCATCTAGATTGCTCCATATTTGTAAGCACCCACTGCGCCACTAGGACCCTTACCCTTTTCTATGCAGAGAAGGCTTTTGACCGTGTCGAATGACCTTTCCGCTTCGAACTAATGAGACTAAACTTCCCGGTAGCTTTCTGCTCCGCTGTTCGAGCACTTCATCACACTCCTCATGCTGACGTACTGATCCCTGGCACTCGTCCGGACCCATTTGTTATAGCTAATGGTACTCGCCAGGGGGTGCCCACTCTCTCCACTACTTTTTGCCTTAATTTTCGAACCTTTGCTCATTCATATTCGCATTTCTCCTGATATTATTGGCATTCGATGGGGGGGGGGGGGGTGACCAGTTTAAATTTCTGCCTATGTGGATGATATTTTACTCACTCACCTCCCCGGAGACATCTTTGCCTGCAAGCCATGAACTTTTGTCACGGTTCTCCCAGATTTCGGGATATAAGATCAATATGGATAAATCTGAGATACTGCCTTTCTGTATTACACCTCCCCAGCCCCAGAGATTTTCAAGAAGGTTTGGTTTTAAGATTGCATCTGTCTCCCTCCAGTATTTAGGAGTACGGCTACCATGTAGTTAAAGATCTATATTCAATTAATTACCAACCTTTGTGTGCCCAACTTCAAAGGGAAATGGAGATCTGGCATAACGGGAATATTTCATGGCTTGGTCGGGTGAACTTTATTAGGATGAATCTGTTGCTAAGATTACTCTACTTGTTTCAGGCACTCCCAGTTTCAATTGATTCAAGCGATCTGGAGTACTTTTATCTATCACCACCTGATAAATAGAGTTGAGTCATAATATCAGCATTTACAAATACTCATCTAGATTGCTCCATATTTGTAAGCACCCACTGCGCCACTAGGACCCTTACCCTTTTCTATGCAGAGAAGGCTTTTGACCGTGTCGAATGACCTTTCCGCTTCGAACTAATGAGACTAAACTTCCCGGTAGCTTTCTGCTCCGCTGTTCGAGCACTTCATCACACTCCTCATGCTGACGTACTGATCCCTGGCACTCGTCCGGACCCATTTGTTATAGCTAATGGTACTCGCCAGGGGGTGCCCACTCTCTCCACTACTTTTTGCCTTAATTTTCGAACCTTTGCTCATTCATATTCGCATTTCTCCTGATATTATTGGCATTCGATGGGGGGGGGGGTGACCAGTTTAAATTTCTGCCTATGTGGATGATATTTTACTCACTCACCTCCCCGGAGACATCTTTGCCTGCAAGCCATGAACTTTTGTCACGGTTCTCCCAGATTTCGGGATATAAGATCAATATGGATAAATCTGAGATACTGCCTTTCTGTATCACACCTCCCCAGCCCCAGAGATTTTCAAGAAGGTTTGGTTTTAAGATTGCATCTGTCTCCCTCCAGTATTTAGGAGTACGGCTACCATGTAGTTAAAGATCTATATTCAATTAATTACCAACCTTTGTGTGCCCAACTTCAAAGGGAAATGGAGATCTGGCATAACGGGAATATTTCATGGCTTGGTCGGGTGAACTTTATTAGGATGAATCTGTTGCTAAGATTACTCTACTTGTTTCAGGCACTCCCAGTTTCAATTGATTCAAGCGATCTGAAGGAGCTACAATCAGCTATCGACTCTTATGTGTGGAAAGGGAGGAGACAGAGTAGCTCGGGCAACTATGTATCGTCCAAGATCCCATGGAGGTTTGGGCCTTCCCAACCTTTTATGGTATTTCCAGGCAGCACAATTATCACAAATTGTAGTTCTCCATTCATCACCTACTACTCATCGATGGGTAGATTTTGAATCTAAAATGATAAATCGCCAGATAGTCCCAGATGGTGGATATGGGTTCAGAAGCCTTAAAATCGCCCACAATTGATTAATGCATGTCCAGCTCTTCTTCAATTAAGTTGTGAGACTCTTTGTCACTGAGGAAGGGCTTACGTAATAAATTCTCCCCTATGACCCCTTTTTGGAGAAATTTACAATTTCCACCGGGAATGCAGCTCCCCCCTTCATGCGAGACATAGGGGGATGGTATTGGATAGAATAAGCGATAGTGTCAAAAGAGATCATTGTCTTCTGAGAAAACCTATCTGCTCATCTCCAGCTAGATCCTCATGACCTATTCTGTTTTTTCCAACTGCGACACTTTCAGGGTTATTCAGAGAGCGTGAAAAGTAGGAGAATGACTGGAGAATGAAAAATTCTAGGTCAAAATAGCCAAACCAGAAAAATTCTCCCTTTCATCTCACTTTCCAAATTGGCTATTTTGACCTAGAATTTTTCATTCTCCAGTCATTCTCCTGCTTTTCACGCTCTCTGAATAACCCTGTATGTAAACTCATCTAAAGTCAGTTAGTATTCTCTATGTACAATTGCTCTTGCCATGACTCTGCTCAAGATGGCTGCCGGTATACAAGATGGCGGACAATTTCTGAGCCATTCCGGTCACAGTCCACCCAGGATATCGCATATTTGTCCCAAATTTCCAGTTTCCATTTAAATACATTTTAATTGAACTAAAATGTGCTCTTCTACTTTTTGTTTAATCTGTAAAAAAAAAAAAAAAAATTTATGAACCCTTTCGCTGCTGAGGCGTTTCACACCTCTGTGCTGAGGTCATTTTTACCGGTTTTGCTCATCATGTTTAAACGTGTTTTGAAGGCTTATTTTATTATATATCGTTCTTTCCGTCAGACTCGGCAGATTCATAATATGTCATTATTATATGTATACGTCATGTCCTGTCTGTATATTATAACAAAAAATGCAATAAAATATGAATTTTCAATAATTTACAACGTGTAAAGTGTTTTTTTTTCACATTTTAACATGCGAGCAATTGCGGTTATATTTTGTATGGGGTGTGCTTGTTAAAAAAATTAGAGATGGGGTCTCGTTACATTTTGTTTTGGGGAAAATTACGCGATTTTTAACAAATGCACCGCATACAAAAATCGTTAGTGCAGCATCATTGTTCACATTATAATTGAAATGGGAACAATATTGCTGCATTAACAAACCAAAAAAGAAAAAAAAAACTTGGTTTTTTTTTTAGAATTTTGTTTTTAAAATATTTTTTTATTTTTATTTTTATTTTTTTTAAAAGACTTTTTTCACAGTGGTGTTTGGTATCGTTGGAACGGCCATGCTCTGGCCGATCCAACAGTACCAAACATTAACCCCTAGCTGCCACGGATCGGGAGATGGTGGAGATAGGGGATTCATTGGAACCCCCTATCTCCACCATTGGTGGCAGCTAGGGGTTAACTCCAGGACCGGCGTCATCGTGCTATGCACGATGACGCCAGTCCTCAGGGGGAGTTCCCGGAGGCTTGGCCAACATCCAAGATGTCGGCCAGCTCCGGGAAAGGATCACGAACCGGCGCTTTTCAGCGCCAATTCGTGATCCGGCTCCCCAGGGGTTAATGACAGCCACCGTTTGGAAGGGCAGGCTGTGCCCTTCCAAGCGGTGTCTGTTTTAACTCGCTACTCCCCGGCGATCGGGAGGGAGAGAGGTCCGAAGGACCTCCCCCCCTCCCTTTCAGGCGCCTCCTCCGCACATGCAGGGGGGGGGCGCCTGCATTAGATGTCATTGCGTCGCCGCGATGACATCTAATGTCCCCGCCGGGGTCCCGGATTGACGGGCTGACATCCGGCGGATTGCTGCCTCCTGTGCTCGGATGCGCTGAGCGCGTCCGTAGCACAGGAGAACCACTTGGCTGGATGCGCTGAGCGCGTCCGTAGCAGCCAAGTGGTTAATAGTAATAATAATTTTTACTTTTTAAATTTTTAATTTGGGTCTTCGTTTGGAACACTGGCCCTATTGGCTGTTATTTTTGTTTATACAAATCTATAGGGCTCGATCACCTCCTTCAAGCTAACACGAGTGTCAGCATCAGCGCTAGCTTAAAGGAGGTCATAGCGCTGCGCCCACATCGCCTTCGAATCACGAATGGGTTAAAAAACCCATTAGGGCTCGTTAATTAGCGATTTCTTAGTGCGAGTTTACTGTACTTTGCGCTCCGCATGTTAGGTATAGGGGGCGCAAAGTGAAAGCACAGATTAACCCGCATTGGGATCACTTGGTCCTAACGCTAATTTCTAAGAGCTGACGCTGACGAAAAAGTTACCACCATCTCAGAGGCACAGGTAACGGGTTGCGCTGCTGCAGAATCCCTTACTTGCAAGTCAAAACCCCCTAAAAAATCACATACTCCCCTCTCATCCCACAGTGAGAAAGCAGGCCCGATCTGCTGCTTCTGGCCGCCGGGAGTAGAGAGACTGGGGGAAGATCAGGGCTCGAGTCCTGCGGGAACGGCGTACCCGCACTTCTCCCACAGCAGGAACGCAGGTTCCGCTGTGGCCTGAGCCCGACAAAATTGAGCTGGCCGCACATTGCCGGCGGCAGTGTGTTTTCACTCCTACGAGCGGCCGCTGGCGTGAAGCGCGGCCCGCTCGCCTGGGATCCAACAGCCAGCCGCGATCTCACGGAGTTCTCGCGAGATCGCGACTGGCTGTTGGATCCCAGGCACGCTTCATGCCAGCGGCCGCTCGTAGGAGCGAAAACACGCGGCCGCCGGCAATGTGCGGCCAGCTCTATTGTTTCAGGCCTGGTAGTGGCAGAGAGGTGAGCTGGGGCAAATCTGTCCATACGAGCTGGCCTGGGGCAAATCTGTCCATACGAGCTGAACCTGGGGCAAATCTGTCCATAAAGCTGAACCTGGGGCAAATCTGTCCATAAAGCTGAACCTGGGGCAAATCTGTCCATAAAGCTGAACCTGGGGCAAATCTGTCCATAAAGCTGAACCTGGGGCAAATCTGTCCATAAAGCTGAACCTGGGGCAAATCTGTCCATAAAGCTGAACCTGGGGCAAATCTGTCCATAAAGCTGAACCTGGGGCAAATCTGTCCATAAAGCTGAACCTGGGGCAAATCTGTCCATAAAGCTGAACCTGGGGCAAATCTGTCCATAAAGCTGAACCTGGGGCAAATCTGTCCATAAAGCTGAACCTGGGGCAAATCTGTCCATAAAGCTGAACCTGGGGCAATCTGTCCATAAAGCTGAACCTGGGGCAAATCTGTCCATAAAGCTGAACCTGGGGCAAATCTGTCCATAAAGCTGAACCTGGGGCAAATCTGTCCATAAAGCTGAACCTGGGGCAAATCTGTCCATAAAGCTGAACCTGGGGCAAATCTATCCATAAAGCTGAACCTGGGGCAAATCTATCCATAAAGCTGAACCTGGGGCAAATCTATCCATAAAGCTGAACCTGGGGCAAATCTATCCATAAAGCTGAACCTGGGGCAAATCTATCCATAAAGCTGAACCTGGGGCAAATCTATCCATAAAGCTGAACCTGGGGCAAATCTATCCATAAAGCTGAACCTGGGGCAAATCTATCCATAAAGCTGAACCTGGGGCAAATCTATCCATAAAGCTGAACCTGGGGCAAATCTATCCATAAAGCTGAACCTGGGGCAAATCTATCCATAAAGCTGAACCTGGGGCAAATCTATCCATAAAGCTGAACCTGGGGCAAATCTATCCATAAAGCTGAACCTGGGGCAAATCTATCCATAAAGCTGAACCTGGGGCAAATCTATCCATAAAGCTGAACCTGGGGCAAATCTATCCATAAAGCTGAACCTGGGGCAAATCTATCCATAAAGCTGAACCTGGGGCAAATCTATCCATAAAGCTGAACCTGGGGCAAATCTATCCATAAAGCTGAACCTGGGGCAAATCTGTCCATAAAGCTGAACCTGGGGCAAATCTATCCATAAAGCTGAACCTGGGGCAAATCTATCCATAAAGCTGAACCTGGGGCAAATCTATCCATAAAGCTGAACCTGGGGCAAATCTATCCATAAAGCTGAACCTGGGGCAAATCTATCCATAAAGCTGAACCTGGGGCAAATCTATCCATAAAGCTGAACCTGGGGCAAATCTATCCATAAAGCTGAACCTGGGGCAAATCTATCCATAAAGCTGAACCTGGGGCAAATCTATCCATAAAGCTGAACCTGGGGCAAATCTATCCATAAAGCTGAACCTGGGGCAAATCTGTCCATAAAGCTGAACCTGGGGCAAATCTATCCATAAAGCTGAACCTGGGGCAAATCTATCCATAAAGCTGAACCTGGGGCAAATCTATCCATAAAGCTGAACCTGGGGCAAATCTATCCATAAAGCTGAACCTGGGGCAAATCTATCCATAAAGCTGAACCTGGGGCAAATCTATCCATAAAGCTGAACCTGGGGCAAATCTATCCATAAAGCTGAACCTGGGGCAAATCTATCCATAAAGCTGAACCTGGGGCAAATCTATCCATAAAGCTGAACCTGGGGCAAATCTATCCATAAAGCTGAACCTGGGGCAAATCTATCCATAAAGCTGAACCTGGGGCAAATCTATCCATAAAGCTGAACCTGGGGCAAATCTATCCATAAAGCTGAACCTGGGGCAAATCTATCCATAAAGCTGAACCTCTCTAAAACTGAACTTCTCTCCCTCTAAAACTAACATTCCTGCACCCATTTCCCTTCAGGTTGACTGGTGCCACTATCTCCCAGGCCCGATGCCCATGGGTCCTCCTTGACTCTGTCACTAACCAAATCCTGCTACTTCCACATAAAACACATTGCACGAATCCGCCCTGTCTTAATCCAGACTCTGCTAAAATGCTCATCCAAGCTCTTATCTCCTGCCTTGACCACTGTAACCCCCTCCTCCCTGGCCTTAAGAGATTCCAGATTCTCCCTCTGCAGTCTTATGAATGCCTGTGCCAGGCTCATCTACCATACCTTCTGCACCTCTCACACCTCCCCCCTTTGTCAATCTCTACACTGGCTTCCTGTCTACTTTAGAATCCAATTCATGGAGGTCTCTCCTCTTTGCTGGCGCTAGGCCCTGGAAGAGGTAACATATTTGCATATTTGGTGGCAATGCTCCCGTATTGCACCCTACTGGCACACTGTACAATCCTTGATCCGACACGTCACAGATGTCACATTAGACCTTGATCCTAAGATTTATCTACTCCGTCAAATATCCTTCCCGCTCAAGAAATCCATCATGAGTATATTACTGGCAGCACGGGTTCTGATCCCTAATCACTGGCGACTTAGCTCTACCCCCTCGTCCAGGGACCTGGTAACCTGGGTGGAATAAAAAAAAAAAAAAAAAAAAAATCACATGAGACGACCCACTTGCCGCCGGATCGCTATCTGGAAGTCTTTAACGTCACTTGGTTCCACCGGAGCATGTTCCTTTCCTCCCAATCTTTTATATCTTGATGGCTGGGCTGGGGAATGCGCCGATAAGCTCGGACAATGCAGATTAATAAGACAGTCCAGCACTGGCCTTTACACCGGAACAAATCGTCCTAGGTGGAGATGCCTATCTGGCCCCTGCCACCTCCTTGTATAATATTTTTCCAAAACATTACTCTCCCATGTAGATATCATATCCCCCCCAACCCCTCCCCTTTGTTTTGTTTAAATCTCTCTTCCTTTTCGTAATCTCTTTCTCAATTAATCTCTCCCATCTATTTCTTCTGTCTCTTTTTCTAACCTTCCCTCTTCATCCTCTCGATTTATAACGCATCACAAAACTCCCACCTCACAACATGACTGATATCTCCTACGCGACCTATCACTTGAACCAGACAAGGTTGACCAACGGTCTATGATTCTTATGTAGACAACCCCTGATGCCGTCATCTCCAACCCGTGTGTTTAGCCATTGGCATACACCCATTAGGAGAGTGCCCCACCACTCCGTAAGACTATGTTCGATTGCAACATAATTCGAGCACATTTTAGGGATATCTGTTATAGTGGTGCACCGAAATAGAAATTTTGAACCGATACCGAAAAGTTCAGGATCAGCTCGGCCGAAATCGAAACTCAGACACGAGAACCTGGGCCTGGAGGCCGGGCCGAGGACTCGCCTGATCCGAGAGGCCCGGCCGAGCAGGCTGCTCTGCCGGGCCTCCAGGCCCCAGGTTCGGATGGCTGATTGCACCTGCACACTCACCTACTTTGGCCCTGAGCTCCTCCAGTGGTGGCAGTCCCGTGGTGACAGTCCTTCGGCAGCCGGTTCCCGCTCTCCGTCAGACACAGGGAGGACGTCGCGGAGGTGGAAGCCTTTGACCTGTCACATCCTCGGCTCCTGCGGTGCTCCCTGGGGGGGTCTGGGCACTCAACGGCGTCGCTGGCTGCCAGACGTTTGGGCCGGCCAGTCGGCGTCTAGAGGGGCGGGGCTTGGCATCATGACGCAAAGTCGCCAGCCTTAAATGCAGGGTGCGAGATTCAGCTCGTCGCCCTGACGGAGTTATTACCGCATCGCCAGCTGATCTCAGTTATCTGTCTCAGTGTATTTTGCCAAAGTTGCCGATTCTGCCTGTATGAGGACTTCGCTTTGTGTTTGACCCCTGACTGCCTGCTTGACAATTCTTTATCTAATCCCCTATGTGTGTGTATGTTGAACTCTGTATACACAGAGTGTGTGTGCAGATCATACCGCACTCTCTAATTGTGGGTCTGCCCTGCATGCTATTGTATCTATTATACATTCATTCTACGTTACTGAGAATAAGTATATTGGAGTCCTCTGTTGCCAATCATGCCTGTACGACTACCCTCTCTGGTGCCAACTCGGAACGCACTTGTGACAACGCATTTGATAACCCAAATTCTTTATATATCTTGCTACGCTATCTCTGTATAGTTAACTTGCCTTCGCTCAGACACTTGGTCACAAAATCATTTGCTACTGAGTGGTATCTAGTATTATGTCTCACCTTCCTGGCTGGGAGTGCTAGGTGTGGCCTTTCTGACTGCTATAAATGTGAGTATCACAGAAATCTGTCTAAAAGGATCTAAACCACGCCGATCTTGGGTGAGCGCCATTGCGAATGTGACATGACCCTGCAGACAGCCGGGTCAAATGCTTCTGCAACATCATCCCTGCGTCTGACGGAGAGCAGCAACCGGCTGCCAGAGGACTGCCACCACGAGACTACCACCACTGGAGGAGCTCAGGGCCGAAGTAGGAAGATGAAGGGGAGCATAAGAAAAAATATGCCATCGGCGCTTATTCCCATTATACCCTGTGAAACAAAACACAATTAGAGGCTTTGGTTTATATTAATGGCCATTAAGAGAGTAAGCTCACCCGCCAAACGTCATGGCACCTCTAGTGAGGATGAGTCCTATCCAAAAATGAAGCCACAGGCTGCCGTGTAGCGAACCATCACTGCTCACACTGCTTTTCAGTCATGGGGTAGACTGGTGAGCTCCACATGGCTTGCTACACCGCAGCCTGTGGCTTCATTTTTGGATAGGACTCACCCTCACTAGGTGTAGTGGCGCTAACACAAGAGTAGCGAGGTTGAGATCCTTTTGGACAGATTTATCGGTTTGATATTAGCGAAATAAACAGTACTTTCAGATTTATACTCCAAAGCCAGGGAGTATGACAAGACAACAGAACGGCTACTAAGCTCCAAAGGTTGAGACCAACGGACAACTTAGAGCACACAATACAACGGATTGCAAGACAGAAACGTCAGTACTGAGATATTCGGTAGGACAGGCAAGGAATTGATCAGACTGCAGGGCAGTCAACACACTGACAGATTTTACGTTTTCAGACCACCGCGATCGGGTATTCTGTAATTTATGAGTACCAGGGTCTATTGATACACAGAGGTTTAGGGATTGTGCAAGCCTGGGTACTTTTGGGAAATCGAGCAAGCTGAACATAAGCTACTAACAAACAATCTTTCGTATTCGCAGATGGTACTAGCGTTAACAGATCGTATCTCAGAACCCTTAGACCTGGAGTAAACCCCAGATAAGGCGGCAGTAAGAAAACCAGGGTGAGAGGGGACTCTCCCCATGAATCGAGTAAAACCCCAAGCAGCATGCACGGGGTTAAACCAACGGCGCACAACACTAGTCACCGCTATAGCATAAAACATAAGATTGGTCAGAGACAAGCCAGGTCAAAATCAGGAGCAGGAATCGTAGACAAGCTGGGTCGGCAACAGATTAGCAATAATGAATGAGAGGAAGTGATGTGGGAACAGAACTCCACGTCAGGGTGACAAGGCAACTCCTCGCGCCCTGCTTTAAACGCGGCAGCTCCTTGTGACCACGCCAGGCCCTGCTCCCTCGGACGCTGCTCGGCCAGTACATGGTGCTGGCACTCGACCAGCTCTTGGCACTGAACCTTGCCCAGACCCCCCAGGAAGCACAGCAGGGGCTGAGGATGTAACACTAGGAGGTGCCTTGACGTTTGGCGGGTGAGCTTACTTTCTTAAATGGCCATTAATAGAAAACAAAGCCTCTAATTGTGTTTTGTGTCACACAGTATAATGGGAATAAGCGCAGATGACATCTTTTTTTCTTGTTCTGTTTTTTACATGTTGCTGAGCTGGATACATCTGGTGGTTGCAGCTGCCCCATCGGGGAATAGGCGGGACCCCACCCCTCCTGTACTATGTAGGTGAGACACACACACACCTCCTCCAGCAGTGGCAGTCCTCCTGCAGTGTCCTCTCTCCGTCGGGATGATGTCACCCAGGATTAAAGGCCGACACAGAGAGAGAGGACACTGTATGCAGGAGGACTGCCACCGCTGGAGGAGCTCAGGGCCGATGTAGGCGAGTATGTGCAATGCTCTCAACCCCCCCCGAAATCCATCGCCTGGGCCTGGAGGCTCACCCATTATTGGACTGTAATTTATTTCTATCGAACTAGTCTTTTGAAGGGATTTGATATATCCTTTGGTTTATAGTATGGTGACTCAGCTGTGGTTTAATGACCGGCGAGTATCTCTCTTCCAGTTTTACGTTTACTCACATGTAATGTATTGTTGAATGAATATTCACACACATTGCAGGGGGGGGGGGTGTGTGTGTGTGTGTGCACACACACGGCTGCAATGTGTATGCATGTAAATACACACGCAGGGCTGCAGTGTGTGTGTATACACATATACAGGGCTCAAAATTTCAAGTCCCAAGCAACTAGCCAGGCCTTAAGAGTTACTCCATATAACCCCTATCCTGCGTCTACATTCCCACTCGCCCCTCAAATAATTTCTACTCGCCAAATGCAAGCGGAAATTTAGATACATACATACAGTTTCAGTGTGTGTATACATAATGAGTTTTGAATATATATATTTACACACACACATACATACCTGCAATGTGTTTGTATATAAACAGTTCTGAAGTGTGAATAATTATATATTGATATATATATATCACTTTCCAAATCAGCTATTTGGTCCAGATTGTTCTCTTTTCCTGCCATTCTCCTGCTTTTCACCGCTCTCTGAATAACCCTGTGAATGTTTAATCCCGAGGTGAAAAATAACATTGCTTTAGATGTTAAAAGCGGGCAATGAGGAAATTTTGTATTTTTTCACACAGCAGTTAAATGCAGCATATTAGGAAGTTTTAGGAGGGAAATTACTCACTCAGAACAGAAGCAGACACCCCACACCTTCATTCTACATAAAATGTATCAAATTGATTAGACCAGACTAAAACATCTGTTGTTGTTATGCCGTTTGAAAGAAAAAAAAAAAAAAAAAGGTCGACACTGTGTGTGTGTAATATATATATATCACACACATTTCAGCCCTCAGTGTGAGATAGATATTACAGGTGTGTGTATATTTACATACATACACATTGCAGCCCTGTGTGTATACACTCAATGTGTGTGTATACACAGAGGGCTGCAATGTGTATGTATGTAAATACACACAGGGCTGATAGATATCTAACACTGAGGGCAGCCGTGTGTGTGTATATACACACACACACAGGCATGTTTCAGACCTCAGACCAGACATGGGGCGCTGTCCGAACGCTCTATCGGCGTTCGGACAAGCCCCAGCGGTTTACCGCGTTTCGTACCTTCTAACGAGTGTCGCATGCAAAGTCTCCCAGCGGCCGCTCATTGTTAAGCCCTCAGCCACGATATTGCTCCCAGCACGATCTCGCGAACTGAGATCTCGCGAGATCGCGCCTGGGGGCTTCCCAATGAGCGGCCGCTGGAAGACTTTGCACGTGCGCTCGTTAGACTGTACGAAACGCGGTAAGCTGCATGGGCCTGTCCAAATGCCGTTCGAACACTCTAACAACCGCCCCAGCCCCTCAGATGCCAGCAAGCCAGCTCAATGTTGGCTTCCGGTATTGGGGGCGTCCTTGGAATTAGTCCGCAGTCCGTCGGGGGACTGCCTCTAACGAAAAAAAAACTACTAGCCCGGCACCCGGATCTTCATGTCCCAGGCGATACAATTCCCACACCCCTGATATATAGAGTGTGTTTTAAGGTTTTTTACATGTATTGATGAAAGTCCTACGGGACTGAAACGTCGATGCTGTACCCATGATCTAATAAAAGGAATTTTATGAAGTAAGAAAGAGTCTGAGTTGAAGAACACCGAGAAATTTATGACGATTTATACCAAGTTCCTGCACCGGAGCATGATCCAACTGTTATTGGGTGTGCAGAGATCGAGTTTGAGATATACAATCAAATTACTGGTGTTCAAGTACAAAGCTCTCCATAACCACGCCCCTGCCTACAATCGCCCTTATTAACAGGTACATCCCATCCCGACCACTTCCCTCTGCCAATGATCTGATGCTATCAGCTTTACATACCCGCACCCCTAACTACTGCTTTCAAGACTTCTCCCGAGCTGCCCCCTTTCTTTGGAATTCGCTCCCCCGCAACAGACTCTCCCCGTCGCTCCAGTCCTTCAATTATAGGGATGAGCTGTTCGGGTTCGGACCGAACTTTGAACTTTTTGGGTGTGTTCAGTTCGAGTTCGGAAAAAAAATGAAATTTTGAAAAAAGTATAAAAAAAAAAAAAAAAAATAATACTAAAAAAAAATCTAGAAATAAAGAGACTCTTTACTGCAGAATATAAGCAACGGTTTATTAGATATTGAATTAAAAACTAATGTCTAGGTGCAAAGATTCCCACCTCTAAATGACCTTTTTTTTTTTCTTTCAAACGGCATAACAACAGATGTTTTAGTCTGGTCCAATCAATTTGATACATTTTATGTAGAATGAAGGTGTGGGGTGTCTGCTTCTGTTCTGAGTGAGTAATTTCCCTCCTAAAACTTCCTAATATGCTGCATTTAACTGCTGTGTGAAAAAAATACAAAATTTCCTCATTGCCCGCTTTTAACATCTAAAGCAATGTTATTTTTCACCTCGGGATTAAACATTCACAGGGTTATTCAGAGAGCGGTGAAAAACAGGAGAATGGCAGGAAAAGAGAACAATCTGGACCAAATAGCTGATTTGGAAAGTGAGATAAGGCTAGGGTCAGACTAACGCATTTTTTCACAGCGACCGTCAAAAAGTGCGTCCGAAACCTTATCCTGTATTTTTTCACGGAATGCGCGAAAACAGTCATACGATGCGCATTTTTGTGCGTTATTTTTTACGGATCCAAACCAGGAAACTTTGGGTGTCTGGACGTTATGTTGGCCAGACATGAGCAGGGTCTGACGTCTCCAAATCACGCGGCGCACTCTGTCCGTACTAGCGGTTCTGCGTTCTCGAAAAAATGCTTTCATTTTCCACTTACGTTGCGCAGCCGGACTTTCGTGCGACCGTACTTCGTATATTGGCCGTCATTGCTGCTAGTGCGCCCGTGATTAAGTACGCCTAAATGCACGTTAAAAATTCACTAGTCTGACCCTAGCCTAAATGGGAGAATTTTTCTGGTTTGGCTATTTTGACCTAGAATTTTTCATTCTCCAGTCATTCTCCTGCTCTTCACTGCTCTCTGAATAACCCTGACAGGGTTATTCAGAGAAAGGTGAAACTCAGGAGAATGACTAGAGAATGGAAAATTCTAGGTCAAAATAGCCAAACCAGAAAAATTCTCCCATTTATCTCACTTTCCAAATCGGCTATTTGGTCTAGAATTTTCCATTCTCCTGCTTTTCACCGGAAAAAAAAAAAAAAAAAAAAAATCAGTAAACTTTTTCTGCGTGTCCGAAAAGGTCTCCTCTTTTCATACTGCCGCCCCAAGCAGTTGTTTCTGGATAGAGTAAAAGGAAAAGCATTTACCGTAATTTGAAACGTCATTTTTTGGTTTTTAAGTGTTTCTATACATCCTAGAAATCCGCCACTTCACGGGCAGGTTATGGGGACCTCCTAGGCATATTTGAAGGAATTTCTCATTTTTATTTTTAACCCTTCTTTCATGGAAAGCTCAGTCCCTTTAAAAACTTTTTTTTTTTTTTTTAACTTTTTGTCCTCGTTTCCTGTTCCCCGGGGCACTACCCGGACCCCCATACACCTTTTATGGCAAATATCTAGCATATATGCCCTCTTGGAGGGCACTCTAAAAACCGAATTTTCAGCCCCATTGACTTGCATGGAGTTCGAGTTCGGGCCCGAACATATGGGAAGTTCGGGTTCGAACCGAACTCAGGCGGTGTTCGGCTCATCCCTATAGTCTCTGAAAACACTACTTCAGAGAAGGCCATCATCTCACTCCCTAATCCCCCTCTGTTCATTTCCCACTACATCTTCTCACACATTGCATTGCACATGCACTCCGTTATTTTACATTCTCTATTAACCCCCACCTACTGTGTCACCCCTATCCTTTTAGATTGTAAGCCCTTGAGCAGGGTCCTCTCGCCTACTGTACTGTGTATTGAACATCACACAAGAAAAAAGGGAGGAGCGCCTGTGTAATCCCGTGAAATTGTGATGACAAGATGGTGAAAAACCAAATGTAATATTTCAACCTCAAGGTGAAAGAAATACTTTAGTAAGCCACACCCATAAATAATGGAGTATAAAAAAAGGGATTATTACCCAATGGTGTCCATGGTTGAAATGACGCGTTACTTGCGTCCCAATATCATGAAACGAGAAAAAGATATACAAAAACCAATTGCGCAATATATAGACACTGATATAATGAATAAGGCTAGTGTCAGACGAACGTGATGTCTACGGACTGTACGTCCGTGCAGTACGGACGACGTTAGTCCGTTTTTTTCACTGACGTGTATTTTGACAGATGTAGCAGGGAAAATAAATTAAAGAGCAAGACCATTTTGTCTGTGAAAAATGCAGTCCGTCTGACCACGTTCCATCACACACACGTTGCGGACGCAGCGCACTTTGTGCGGCCATTCTAGGGGGTTGTACGTTCTTGCCTGCCTTGCGTCCGTGGGCCGTGGCCGTTGTGCGTCCGCAGTTCAGTGCGGACGTACTGCGTGTGTCGGGCTCCGATGGGCTGTCATGCTATCACAGACGTACTTTTAGGCCGGAGGCACACTAGGCGTTTTCTTTAAAAGCACTAGCGTGCGTTAAAGAAAACGTTAATCCACCGGCCCCCCCCGACACCCACCTGCAAAGTGCGATCCTCCTATGGAGCATCGCGCTTTGCAGCCCCGTCGACACGCATCCTATCGCATCGACAGTGATGATCGCTAGGTGTGCGCGCACACACACTCTCATGTGACCGGCTCCGTCCGCAGCATAACGACGCTGCGACGGGCGACGGTAACGCGCACAAGAAGACGTCTAGTGTGCCCCCATCCTTAGGCGCCATCACGGACGTGAACACTACGGTCATATACATATACACACACACACACGTGATGACTCACATGGGTCAGAGCCTGATAATTTTAAGGCTCAGTTCATAGGCAGTGGGTCCCTTCAAAGATGACCCGGTCCTTCTTCATATACTCACGATGTTTCATATATTAGAAGAGACAAGAAGGACAATGGACCATAGCGTGACTCCGTACAACCTTATGATGTAATAAAATTGTCTCAATCAATTTACATGGTCCAGAGCCTGTGAGCTAATCACTGGCTCGGTATCTGAGCTTGTGGTGTAGATTCAATCTTGGTTGTGTGGGTAAAGTGGAAATAGCTGCCGTGTTTGAAGGTGAATTATGTTTATACCATCCTGTCCCAGTGCCTCTTATTTCAATGTGTATTTGTGTATTGAACGTGTAATATTTGTAGTCCTGCCTCCCATTGTACAGCGCTACGGTACTTGTTAGCACTTAAATAAAAACATGTAACTAAATCAGGCACTACGCAGGAAAGATTACGCAAGTCAACACTGAGGCCCTGTGATTCCATTTCTCAACAGAGTATCCAGTCTAGCTGAATCATGCAGTATCGGCCAAAACCAAATACTGTAAGACTTGAATCCATAGTATGAAAATCATGATCAGGACATCTCAATATAGTTTAGCATATTTAATCCCCTATGGCATAATCAAGCACATTAAATTCACAAAACGCAGTTGGGGTTAGGTTACCATTTGTGCTCGTTTTTGGAGTTAACGTAGCCCTAAAGTTCTGCTTCATTTGACGCTAGAGTCAATAAGAAAGTGTGACGGAACCATTCCCTTCCGTCTGTACTGGCTCTCCAGACACCCCGGCTACTGGGAGCGCTGTCCTCAGCACCTCAAGCGGCTTGACCTGCCTGCTTCTGTTCCTCTGCCCTGGAGCCGTTAGGAATCTCCAGAAGGCCGCTCTCTGCCTTCTGAGAGGGATTATAGCTGTAGCGTAGTTGAGACAGACACCAGGCAGGCTGTATGTTCATCACAGGATCTTTAATCAAAAGCAGAACATACACGGTCCTTTTATATGGTACAGTCCCATTGTTCTCTCCCATGCTCGCCCCCAGACCCCTAGAGTGAATTCTGCACAGTGGCTAGCCCAGGTTCTGATTGGTTGGTTCCAAGACCATTGAGAGGACCTGAAAGAAGCCTGCAGTCTTCACTTGGGTCCACAGGTTGTATGCAGATGCAGTCTTGACCTCACAGTGACCACATACAGTGATTTACATAACCCATTGTGAAGGGAATCAGATAGTGGGTGGCTGAGACAATGTGACTCCCAGCCTTTCAGAACGGGTAAACAGATAACAGATAAACAAAGAGAAAGTACCTTTGCATAATCCACAAACCTATTGTACATTCTATAAGAAGGAAAGCATTTGACTCTAGTGGCGGGTAGTGTTTTTAAAAACCACATTTAACTAAAGAAATAAGTCTATTTAAAACTAAAAATGAGCAATTTAAAACCACACAATATAACTGAGCATAAGGTCTTCCCCAAAGCAGCGGTCTATGTCTTTTGGGGTTTTCGCCATGGAAATAAAAGTCTTGGGGTTTGACGCGGGGAGCGCTACGTCAGTTCCATGACAGAAAGGAAGGGCATCTGTTGCCTAAAAATGAAGTGACAATGGGGCAGATTCTTGGGGTTGCCGATAGCCCTAACCATAACTGTAAATCTAAAACCGACACCTGTGTCTTTTGAACCGCAGGAATGGGTTAACATGACAGAATGTCGTGTAAAAGTAGCTGCTAACCAGGTTCACCATCTTGCCTTAAAAGGTTCACCTCCAACATTGTAACGATTATAATGTAGGATAATAAAATACGCTATATGATATTCCCTGATATTCTAAGATTATATTGACACATGTAGTAGGAATTTGTATAAATAACTTTCCTTTATAGATAAAAGTGACCGGTTTTAATTCCTGCGAGAAAAACGAAGATTCAGTAAACAGCAGTGGGATAAAACAAAGCTAGGGTCCTTAACCACACTGTATGAAACGAATAGAATCGGTGTTCCAGAACATTAGAGTTAAGAATCGATCAGGTCACGGCCGGAGTGACGTCACCGTGAGGCAGAGCAGCATAAAGGGCCAGTGCCCTAGGTTTTCCAAAGAAAGATGCGAACGCACCCCGGCAGCAGTTCTCACCTCATCACCGTCTCCAGGGAGCTCTCGTGCTTGTCCAGGGGTCTGCCCACAGAGCTCTTGCGCAGTTTGCTGAGCTCCTCGGCCGCCCGGCAGTAATCTGCTCTGTCGTCCCCCGCCGGGTACATGCTCTGGATGAACTTTGTGAGCGGCTTCGCCAAGTCGACTTCGGACGTCTTCTTGAGCGGCACCGAGATAAAAGTAGCCATGGCGGAGGGGGATCTGCGGGAATACCAACTTTAAGCCTCGAACGCCTGTCCGCGAGAGCTGGCCAGACTGTTTAAAAGACTTCCGGGTTCCTCGGCAATCACGGGACCCGTGACGAGCAAAGGAGCTGCCTACCGCTTTCTGCGCTCGAGCGTCAGGTGACGGTGACGTCGGTTGATGTTGATGCGCGACTGACTGACTGAGTGAGTGAGTGGGCTGGGCCTGGTGACTGGGGAGGAGAACGATGGCCGCTCGGGGTGCTGTCACCCCCGCAGGAATGCAAGGAGCCTACGGGTCACTGACCCTGCACAGGATGTGCAGGATACAGAAAGGTGCTCTGAAGTAATGTGTCAATCATTGAGGGGCATAAAGTCTTTTGACAGATCACGGTAGGGATGGGTGGTGCAGCAAGTCTCTCCAGATTTGGGAACGGTGTTGTGTCATATATGGTTCCCCATCGAATACTGTTCCAAGGAGCCCTCGGCAAAGATCGGAACTCCACCTCCCCAGCCTCCTACACATCAGCGCCTCCCAAACACACGCCCTTGTGCAGCCCCACAGAAGCCAGACACTGCCTCCGTTCACAGACACGCCCTCTGCTCACAAAGCAGAAACACCTCCTGCACCACAGTAACACCCCTTACCATCCAGCCTGCCCTGAATTTGTAACCATTCAGTCAGTGAGAAGGATCTGATTCTGCATCTTAAAAGCAGAACATTACACAGGCTCAATGATCCTTCAATAACTAAATAAAGGATTAACCCTCACTGCTCCAAAGATCTGGATTCCCTTTACATCTGTATCACTAACTTCCATATAAAATAAATTAAAATAATTCAATTGTTTTTTTTTTAATTATAACATTTGAGAGGAGCTGCAAACCTTCTGTCTGCCTTCACTGACATCACCAAAGCAGGCAGGAGGTTTGATAATATAGTGCAGTGATGGCGAACCTTGACACCCAGATGTTTCAGAACTACATGTCCCATGATGCTTACCCACACTGAAAGGCTGACTGAGCATCATGGGACATGTAGTTCAGAAACCTCGGGGTGCCAAGGTTCGCCATCACTGGTGTAGGGTGCAAGAGGAGGAGTTTTGATATTATCTGTATAGTAATATAAGCCGGACAGTGCAGGGAGACCCAGGGGATAATTACAATCATTCTTCCTTGCCTTGCTTTATAAAAAGCTATAATGCTATAAGCAAAGGGACAGGTCCAATCGGTACTTCATACCAGTACTGAGTGTGAATGAATGCAGAGAGGAGGAGCTACTTTCCTTCTGCCTGCCTTCAGTGACATCAACAAAGAAGGCAGGAAGAAGCTTCAGAGAGAGAGACTGTAAGGGGGCGGAGCCAATCGGCAGCACGGGGCGTGACTGAGAGAGAGAAGCGGTTACTGGTGAGTCACACCACCCCACCCCCCCCCCTTTAACTTAGTGATCCGGTGATTCGGATCATGATCCGGATCATTTTTATGAATGATCCGAATCGATCCGATTCACAAAAATGATCCGAACTTCCCATCACTAGTTACAATGTAATACATTACAGCTGCCAGGCAGAGCTGGGAGGCGGAGCTGACTCACACACTCTAGGATCACATTACAGCTGCCAGGCAGAGCTGGGAGGCGGAGCTGACTCACAGACTCTAGGATCACATTACAGCTGCTGGGAGAGCTTCACTGACTGAATGAAAAAAAAAACGGATCGTTCAGCTTGGTGATTCGAATCACTCAGTTCAGTGAAAAGATCCGGATCAAAAGAACGATTCGTTCATGATCCGGCCATCACTACCTGCAACACCACAGTATCCCCCACCATGCAGCCAGCCGGCACACAATACCCAGCAACACAATGCCCCTGCAACACCACAGGAACAGCCCCTACCAGCCAGCCCTGCAAACACACTGACGCTGAACCTCTTCTGCTACTGCCCTCTACACCACAGTTGCACCCCCAACCACCAGCCAGCCCCTGCAACACCATGCCCACCTGCAGCTGACGCTGAACCTCTTTTCTGCCCCTTGCAACACCATGCCCAGCCGCAGCTGACCCTGAACCTCTTTTCTGCCCCCTGCAACACCATGCCCAGCCGCAGCTGACCCTCAACCGCCCCCGAACCTCTTTTGTTCAAATATGTGCACTCGTACCATATAACAATACAACTTTAAAGCGACAACCGCATAGGAGGCGCTGCAAGTGTCCATTGCTGGACAATTGATAGGCTGGGGTTATCAGAGGTCAAGTTTGGTAGCTCAGAGGTGGTTTCAGCCAGCTGAAACTGCTTCTGAGCTGGTTTGTTGCAGCGTGAAAATCTGAACAGCTGATTGGTTAATCAGCTGTTCAGCAGCAGCCTTGCGCAATCAAGGGTGGGAAATTTCAAACAGCTGATTGGATATCAGCTGTTTGAGAGCTGGAGGCAAGTTCCAGGGTTTTATAAATTTAAGAGTTCTGAGGTAGTTTTGGCAAGCTTTTAGAAGATTGGATCCTGTAGCAGCGTTCCCCCCCCCCTCTCTTTTTTATTATGCATATTGTCGTAGTTGTTTAATAAGGGTAAAGGTTGCCCCTTATTGTGGTGGATGGAGGCAGAAGGGTTCCCAAGCTGGCTGAGAACAGGGGCGGTTTGGGAATTGTTACAATATTGTTGATAAGGTTTAACAGGTTATTAAGTTCGGTATTATGGTTTAAGTGTTTATGCCTCCAAATTACCCTTAAATAAAAGCTACGGCCAACTATTCCAAAGTTAATTGGTGTCTGTCTGTTATTTGGTGACGATATTTATATATACATATATATTTGGATTTATAGTCCATGCAAGGGACATTGTCATTAAAGTGATATTCTTACATAGCTGAATCATAAAACGATTAAAACTGCTTTTTTTTTTATTCACCCTTTATCGTTTCCACGAAACATTTTCACTGATAATATAAATCACCAGTCAAAAAACAGATTGGTACTAATGAACTTATTCAACAATCAAAGGTTTAATATTCAGCTGCTGTAAAATTGTAAAGAGGGGTTAAAATGCTTTACCCAATGTTTTTTCTGCTTCTTCACACTCGTGCCTTCCCCTCTATATGATCTGCACTGTTTGTACAAGCTTTCTTATTTTTATGGACAAGAGAAACCTATTCTTTTTCTGATGGCTCAAGCAGGATTTTTAATTTTGCGGCTGTTCTTTAACTGCTCTTTTTTGTAGTAGATAGCCTGATCTTTAATTATGATTAAAATGTTTCTTTTAAACTTTTACTGGCTGCACATTATCTATGGACATATGTATTTATTCATGATTTAGTATGGTTTTAACTAGGGTTGCACCGATACTGGGTACTGCAGGAGTACTTGGTACTCGTGCAGTACCCCCCGATATTTTTTCTGATACCGGAAGCCGGCATTGAGCCGGTTTGCCGGCATCCGAGGGGCTGCGGCGGCTGTCCGAATGCTCTATCGGCATTCAGACAGCCGCCCCTGGAGCTGCTCTCTGCGATACTTACCTTCCTGGGCGCCGCCGGGAATGTCCCCGCACGCTCATTGGAAGGACCCCAGCCGCGACCACGTGGGACCATGTGATCACGGCTGGGGTCCTTCCAACGAGCGCACGCGCGGAGACATTCCCGGCGTCGCTCAGGAAGGTAAGTATAAACACACTAAGCAGCTGCAGGGCCTGTCTGAATGCCGATAGAGCATTCAGACAGGCCCTGCAGCTGCTCTCCGCGATGATACTTACCTTCCTGGGCGACGCCGGGAAAGTTTCCCCGCGCGCGCTCGTTGGAAGGACCCCAGCCGTGATCACATGGTCCCACGTGGTCGCTGCTGGGGTCCTTCTAACGAGCGCGGAGACATTCCCGGCGGCGCCCAGGAAGGTAAGTATCGTTGGGGGGGGTCCATGAGCTGGGGGGCATACCCATGTGTGAGCTGGGGCATATCTGTGAGCTGGGGCAATATCCATGTGTGAGCTGGTGCAATATGTATATCCCCCCCGATATATATATTCATGTGAGCTGGGGGCATTTTTATATGGTCTGTTCTTATTGGAAAGCGTCACATGACATTAAAGAAAAGTATCGGTACTCGGTCTTAAAGTGGTATCGGTGCATCCCTAGTTTTAACACTCATTTAGAGCATTATTTTAGATTTGAACAGTTACTTATTTATGTACCATCCTTTGGTTTCCTTCTCTGAATTCACAAAATGAATCTGACCTTGTTCATCTTCATGCACAGCTATGCAACATAATATAAATGCTGTCACAGGTCAGTTTTATCAACTAGTTATTTGGCCCACTGTTTTGACACTATGTTCACAGGTTAACTATAATATTATATTTTCGGTAAGCAGTGATACATTTAAATACTACTTTTTTTTTATGAATTTTATTGGAAAGTAGTAAATATACACAAACTTAAGGAGTGCAGTTCAATACCTTACAAAGAAAATATAAACTACAGGAAAGCAAAATAAGAGAGGAAATAGGGGGAACGGGGTCTGCCAAGCCCCGAGAGAAATACAGAAATGAGAAGAAAGGTATAGAAGAAAGATCAAAGCGTCCCCCATGTCGAAACACATTTTCAACAGGTAAACCACAACAGCAACACAGAGCAGTAATATGCATACCTCCCCTCAGTCACCCATATGAGCGATCCACGGGGACCACATTTTATAATAAAATGGCAGAGTATGGTTAGCCAAAGCAGTCAGTTCATCCGTTAGTTGAGCATCCCTTACTTTGGGGTGAATACGAGCAGAGGACAGGACCGTCGGACAGTTCCATCCCTCGGCCAATACCCTGCGGGCTGCCAATGTCAGATTAGCCACCAGCTTGTTTTCACTTCTGTCAAGTTCCGGAATGGGTCGTGAGAGCAAGAAGGTCCAGGGGGACCTCCCGAGACATCACCGCCATAAGTAATGTGTGAACCTCCGACCAGAACCACTGGACCTTGGGACAGGACCACCACATGTGGAGATATGTTCCCCGGGCACCACCTCCCCTCCAGCATGTGTCTGGGGTAGTTGGACATGCGTGGAACTTCAACCGGTGTGACATACCAGCGACAAATTGTCTTAATCAACTGCTCCTGGTGGTGCAAATGGAAACTGACTTCATAGTCTCCCATATATCAGCCCAGTCCTCCGCCTCCAATGACTCCCCCAGATCAGATTCCCATGCCGCTATAAAGCCGAGTTCCTTCCAGTCCAAGAGCTTCGAGTAAAGTTGAGATATCAAGCCCTTGGGGTAGGATCCTGTGAGGCATAGGCGTTTGCATCGAGATAGAGAGGAAACCGCAGCCACGATGACGTGAGAGCGGGTGGCGAAAGTTCTCAGTTGTAGATAACGAAGTAGGTGAATCAGGCAATCTGCTGTATGCGGTGGAAGATCTTCCATTCGGAGTAGTTTGCCCCGTGGGTATAGGTGGCACAGTCTGCCAGGAAAACTAATCCCACAGTCGTTGCCATAATGAGAGGAGAGGTCCCTGTTCCTCAGTATTGGTGTCATCGGAGATGGGAGGGAGGTGAGGTCGCATTTAACTCCAAGCTTGTCCCAGAGTCGAATGGAGTTCACTATAGCTGGACAAGCCATACGCAGTAGTGGACGATGCTGTCTTGAGATCCAAATCCACATATGAGGGCTGTCCGGGGACATGAGAGCATGTTTAAGATCGACGCACCGTCTCGAACTCCGAGTACAATGCCAGGCGACCACTTGGGCCAGCTGTGTGGCGTAGTAATAGGAGAACAGGCAGGGGAGGCCTAGTCCGCCTGCATCTTTAGGTCTGTACAAAATGGATGTCGCAATGAGGTGCCTTTTGCCATTACATATAAAACAGTCAATCACTCTCTGAAAGGCTTGAACATCCCCCGGGTCTAGTGCCAAAGGGAAAGCCTGAAAAAAGTAGAGCAGCTGTGGAAGAATGTTAATTTTTTTATGCAATGCACCCGTTCTGTTACCGGCAATCAACTGGTTTGTTCGGGAGGAAGTTGGCACGTTGTGGACAATGACAGGCCGGACACGTGTCAATGGCAGGAAAAAGCGTTCTTTATTATGACATCAAACTCTAGCTGAATTGTATCGCAAAGCTCAAGTGAAGACTTCGGGACAGAGATACAATTCTTATACATTGATCAGTAAAAAGGTACATCCCCTGGGCAAATGTGTCCTCCCTCTAACATGGACACAAAGAACCTTCCACAATTTGCCTTTTCTTATACAATTAGGACACTCAGTTGATTTAGAAGCTTGTTAGATCCTGCCAATGTCTTCCCACAGCAGGCCTGTCCCTCCCAAAACTGATAAGGCCCCAGCTGCACTAAGGGAATCCTTTGTTCTTGCTCTACACAGGTCTGGGACTTTTATGGCCTTGGCTCAACTAAATCCGTTTCTTGGCACCTCCTATATATTCTGGCTGGATTCTTCTTCTAATTGCTACACCAGAGACCTCTGGAATGTTAGAATCTATCAGGGTTATTCAGAGAGCGTGAAAAGTAGGAGAATGACTGGAGAATGAAAAATTCTAGGTCAAAATAGCCAAACCAGAAAAATTCTCCCTTTCATCTCACTTTCCAAATCGGCTATTTTGACCTAGAATTTTTCATTCTCCAGTCATTCTCCTGCTTTTCACGCTCTCTGAATAACCCTGTATGTAATTGGAACAATACGTATCTGGTCTGCGCGAAATGGACGCTAGGGAATTCGGATAGGTTTCTCACGTGACGTCATCGATGTTATTACATGTGGAGATATAAACACAAAAAGATCGCAACTCTAAGTGCAGTACAGTATCAACAAGTACAAAGTGTATGTCTTTATGTAGTTGTTCAACTCACAAACGAAGAGCCCATACACTGGCTCTGAGTGGATCGTTGCCTTTGGGTTGATTATCTTCAAATGACTTCTCAGGTAACCCACTCCTTAACGTTTTGTCACTCATTGCATCCATAAGGTATAGGAGAGAAGAAGAAGATACAATCTTGTGTATATCTGACTTACAATCGTATTGTAACAGATAAAGGTGAAAACTCACATTTGGTGGAGCTATTCCCAGCTCTAGAACGAAGGCACATGGGTTTCGTAGGTCAAACCCAATAAAAAAACCAAAACATGCTGCAACGGTTCTTCTAAAATTTAATAAATGGTTAAAATAAAATCAAGAAAATAAGCCAGGATGCGTTTCGCCGTCGACACACGGCTTCATCAGCTGGTCTATACAATACAGAACTAACATGCATGTTTATATACCCTAAATAATTAAAAAAATAAATGACTTATCTCGTATGGATTCGTAATTGGCAATCAGCGTGCGTTTCTGACCTCGTTTCGGATCTTCCGCGCTTCGCTTCGTAATTGACGATAAGCGTGCGTATCTAGCCTCGTTTCGGATATTCCGCGCTTCGATTCGTAATTGACAATCAGCGTGCGTATCTAGCCTCGTTTCGGATGTTCCGCGCTTCGATTCGTAATTGACAATAGGCGTGCGTATCTTGCCTCGTTTCGGATATTCCGTGCTTCGATTCGTAATTGACAATCAGCGTGCATTACTAGTCTCGTTTCGGATATTCCGCGATTCAATTCGTAATTAGGCAATCAACGGTCGTTACTAGCCTCGTTTCGGATATTCCGCGCTTCGATTCGTAATTGACAATCAGCGTGCGTATCTAGCCTCGTTTCGGATGTTCCGCGCTTCGATTCGTAATTGACAATAGGCGTGCGTATCTTGCCTCGTTTCGGATATTCCGCGCTTCGATTCGTAATTGACAATCAGCGTGCGTTACTAGTCTCGTTTCGGATATTCCGCGATTCAATTCGTAATTAGGCAATCAACGGTCGTTACTAGCCTCGTTTCGGATATTCCGCGCTTCGCTTCAATAAATAATTGACAATAAGTGTGCGTTTCTAGTTTCGTTTCGGATCCTCCGCGCTTCGATTCGTAACTGGCAATCAATGTGTATGTAGCCTCATTTCGGATCCTCTGTGGCCCGATTGTATTCGGCGCCATATTGCGCATGGGTTCTCGGTGGTTGCGCGTTCTACTGTCCATTCTATTACCTCTTGATCAAAATCCAGAAAGGGACTGTCAATCTCAGCATGTGTTTTGTGATGTAAAGTCCAAAGTCCAGTCATATTGAAAACTTTTGACATGCGTTGCTCAACTTATATCCAAGATCTAGGCATATTATAAATATCATTATGAGTACAAACGGACACTGAAAACCTATTCCCACAATCAATAGTCACACAAAAACAATGTGACTGTCTGCGTCCATAAATAAGAAAGGATATTCAAAATAAAGATTTAAGAAAAGCAGGCTGTCTTCTCGTTTTTGGGAAAATTATTAACACCACATGAAGTGTGTTACAACAGATAAGGGGTACTGTCCAGCAAATCACCATATTAGATAAAGTGTATATAGATGCTAAAAATCTTATGAAGTGATGTTTTAGTAGTAGATGCCTATGTATAAGTGAAAAAATTATCATAATAGATAATAGACAATAAAGTGACATATAAATGTAAGGTATAATTGTGGGGATATAAGTAATCCAATATGAAGAATAATGGTTATGTAAACCCGATACTAGGTTCTGTAAGAACCAATTAAATAAATAGATTCCCCTAAGTGATCTAAACTAAATAGAAAAGTGGGAAAAAAAGAAAAAAAATTATAATTTTTAAACCTCTCCCTTAACTATCCTCTCCTTTCTCTTTAAATGTGACAACCTTATGTGAGCTTGTCTAAGATATAGCAGAATAGGTTGCCTAAAAGGCCTGTGAATCCAAAGGTACTAGATAAATATACCTATACTTTATGTGTAGAAAATATCAATAGCGTGTCGAATTCAACAACAATTCGAGTGTACATAATATATTGAGGAACCTGAAACTTTAAGGTTGAAAGGTGACTAGAATATATCGTTCAGTGGTGGTATCCTAAGATAGAAACTCCCAAATAGGAGATATGTGGTACTAGATCTAAAATCTCGAGAAGAAAACCTACTTAAAGAAAATGTGTGACTTCAAAGTCATCATTATTTAGTCCACCTGGTGTCAAAGTGCCCATATTAAAAATCATACGCATCTCTGCTTGCCCCAATCTTTTAAGAAAATCTTCCCCTATATCATTGGGTGTCAATTGTTTGATCGCTGTAAATTTTAAACCTACTGGGTGACTATTGTGTTTTATTTTGTAATGTAACGAAACAGAATGTTTTTCAAACCCTTTTTTTATGTTTCTGACATGCTCTGATATCCTTACGTTGAATGCTCTTTTGGTACGGCCTATGTACTGCATGCCGCAAGGGCATTCTAACAAATATATTATATTCTTGGAAAAACAATTTAGAATACCTTTTATAGGAATCTCCTGTTTATTTTTTTGGTTGTAATAGGAATCTTTGAAACCTTTTTTGTTACCCGTAGATCTACATGCCAAGCATTGACCGCAATTGTAAAACCCTTGTTTAAGTCCGAAAAATCCTTTTTTGATGTCTCCTTTTTTTGGCTTACTATGGACTAAATTAGTTTTTAGGTTTCTTGCTCCTCTGAAAACAATTTTGGGACTCCTTCCTATATATTTAACTAGATCTTTATCGTTTTGAACAACGTGCCAGTGTCTTTTCAGAATTCTTTTTATCTGGGTAGCTTTATTGTTGTAATCACAAACGAATCTTACTTCCTCTCCATCAATTTTTTTTCTTAATTTATATTTAAGTAAATTTTCGCGGTCATCCTTAAAACGAGGCTAGATACGCACGCTTATCGTCTATTACGAAGCGAAGCGCAGAAGATCCGAAAAAGAGGTCAGAAACGCACGCTGATTGCCAATTACGAATCCATACGAGATAAGTCGTTTATTTTTTTTAATTATTTAGGGTATATAAACATGCATGTTAGTTCTGTATTGTATAGACCAGCTGATGAAGCCGTGTGTCGACGGCGAAACGCGTCCTGGCTTATTTTCTTGATTTTATTTTGTTTTAACCATTTATTAACCCCTTCACTGCTGAGCCTCACATCTTAAAAAACACTTTTTCTTTATTATTGTTTTTATTATTTTTGTTCTTTACATTAAACATGGTCATGTTTGCTATCATTGGAAAGGCCATGCTCTGGCCTTTCTAATGATACCAAACATGACCCCATTAGCTGCCAACAGCTGGGAGATATTGGGGTTCAAAGTAACCCCCTATCTCCACCCCATCTTTCCTTAGGAGTCAATGAGGACGTTCCCCACACGTCCTCAGCAGTGAAAGGGTTAAATTTTAGAAGAACCGTTGCAGCATGTTTTGGTTTTTTTATTGGGTTTGACCTACGAAACCCATGTGCCTTCGTTCTAGAGCTGGGAATAGCTCCACCAAATGTGAGTTTTCACCTTTATCTGTTACAATACGATTGTAAATCAGATATACACAAGATTGTATCTTCTTCTTCTCTCCTATACCTTATAGATGCAATGAGTGAACAACGTTAAGGAGTGGGTTACCTGAGAAGCCATTTGAAGATAATCAACCCAAAGGCAACGATCCACTCAGAGCCAGTGTATGGGCTCTTCGTTTGTGAGTTGAACAACTACATAAAGACATACACTTTGTACTTGTTGATACTGTACTGCACTTAGAGTTGCGATCTTTTTGTGTTTATATCTCCACATGTAATAACATCGATGACGTCACGTGAGAAACCTATCCGAATTCCCTAGCGTCCATTTCGCGCAGACCAGTTACGTATTGTTCCAATTTCATTTACTGGTTTGGGGGAAACCACTACCATCTGGTTTGCGGGGTGTTCGGAGAGGATAGTGTGGGCGCTTGCCAATTTCCTTTAACCCTGTATGTAAACTCATCTAAAGTCAGTTAGTATTCTCTATGTACAATTGCTCTTGCCATGACTCTGCTCAAGATGGCTGCCAGTATACAAGATGGCGGACAATTTCTGAGCCATTCCGGTCACAGTCCCACCCAGGATATCTCATATTTGTCCCAAATTTCCAGTTTCCATTTAAATACATTTTAATTGAACTAAATGTGCTCTTCTACTTTTTGTTTTATCTGTAATTTTTTTTTATTAAAAGTAATAATAATTTTTACTTTTTAAATTCTTAATTTGGGTCTTAGTTTGGAAGACTGGCCCTATTGGCTGTTATTTTTGTTTATACAAATCTATAGGGCTCGATCACCTCCTTCAAGCTAACATGAGTGTCAGCATCAGCGCTAGCTTAAAGGAGGTCATAGCGCTGCGCCCACATCGCCTTCGAATCACGAATGGGTTAAAAAACCCATTAGCGCTCGTTAATTTGCGATTTCTTAGTGCGAGTTTACTGTACTTTGCGCTCCGCATGTTAGGTATAGGGGGCGCAAAGTGAAAGCACAGATTAACCCGCATTGGGATCACTTGGTCCTAAAGCTAATTTCTAAGAGCTGACGCTGACGAAAAAGTTACCACCATCTCAGAGGCACAGGTAACGGGTTGCGCTGCTGCAGAATCCCTTACTTGCAAGTCAAAACCCCCTAAAAATCACATACTCCCCTCTCATCCCACAGTGAGAAAGCAGGCCCGATCTGCTGCTTCTGGCCGCCGGGAGTAGAGTGAGACTGGGGGAAGATCAGGGCTCGAGTCCTGCGGGAACGGCGTTCCCGCACTTCTCCCACAGCAGGAACGCTGCGGGAATGCAGGTTCCCACTGTGGCCTGAGCCCGACACAATTGAGCTGGCCGCACATTGCCGGCGGCAGTGTGTTTTCACTCCTACGAGCGGCCGCTGGCGCGAAGCGCGGCCCGCTCGCCTGGGATCCAATAGCCAGCCGCGATCTCGCGGAGTTCTCGCGAGATCGTGGCTGGCTGTTGGATCCCAGACGCGCTTCATGCCAGCGGCCGCTCGTAGGAGCGAAAACACGCGGCTGCCGGCAATGTGCGGCCAGCTCTATTGTTTCAGGCCTGGCAGTGGCAGAGAGGTGAGCTGGGGAAAATATATCCATATGAGCTGGGGCAAATATATCCATATGAGCTGGCCTGGGGCAAATATATCCATATAAGCTGGCCTGGGGCAAATATATCCATATGAGCTGGCCTGGGGCAAATATATCCATATGAGCTGGCCTGGGACAAATATATCCATATGAGCTGGCCTGGGGAAAATATATCCATATGAGCTGGGGCAAATATATCCATATGAGCTGGCCTAGGGCAATATATCCATATGTGAGCTGGGGCAATATATCCATGTGTGAGCTGGGGCAATATATCCATGTGTGAGCTGGGGCAATATATATATCCATGTGTGAGCTGGGGACAATATATATCCATGTGACCTGGGGGCAATATATATCCATGTGAGCTGGGGGCAAATATATCCATGTGAGCTGGGGGCAAATATATCCATATGAGCTGGGTGCAAATATATCCATATGAGCTGGGGCAAATATATCCATATAATCAGTGCTGAGTATATTATTCTGGGGGCTCAGTGCTGTGGATATTATTCTGGGGGTTCAGTGCTGGGTATATTATTCTGGGGGTCCAATGCCTGTGTCTATAGTTCTGGGGGTCTGTGCCTGGATGTATATATATCACATACACGATATATATAATATACAATATATATGTTAGTCCAGTTGCCAAAATCACGACAATACCTGTACGTAGTGATACCTTTCACTGATCAGTATAATTTCCAGACCTGAAGAAGAGCATTACACTCTTGAAAGCTTGTCTTTTAAATGACATGTTAACCCAATTGTGATGGGGTGTATATAAGGTTCCCTGAGGAAAGGGTTAACTTGGCAGGGTTGATCAGCCCAGCAACACACACAATGGCTTGATGTTGTGATTGCTGGGGCTTTAAAAGAGACACGCCTATACAGGCACAGGAGGTTCTTTTTTTTTGGTGGATCGCCCCTCAGACACAGCTCCTAAATGCCTGTGATTTGAGGACACAATCTTTTGTTATTATTATATTGATTACTGGATAGAAGGTTTTCTTCTTTTGTTTATTTGGTTGAACCAAGCAGCTGTGCCTGTATACACCTATGCTACAAGGAATAAAGACTGCTTGATGAAACACTTTCCCTGCTGTGGTGTTCATGTGACAAGGTCCACTCCATTACATTATGGTGGCAGCGGTGGGATCGATATAAACTGTGGAGTGGAGATGTGCCTGATTCACATTGGCAGTTGGTAAGAGTACCTCATTTGTGACATTACCTGGGTGTGCGCAAAGTACAGGCAGTCTGCATCAGGATTGTGTTTCTGTTTCTTAGGAAAATGGATTCTGACAAGCTGTTAAAGTGGATGATGGAACAGCAGAGGCAGCAACAGGAGTTCCAGCTTCAGCTACTGCAGCAGATGCAATCCATTCAGAAACAGCAACATGCCCAGCAGCAACAACAGCAGGAGTTCCAAGTGGCACTTATACAGCAGCTTCTGCAGTATACAAGGGAACAAGGTGCAACAGACGGTTCTTCTAAGGAGTCCTTCTCCCATGCCCTTACCAAGATGGGACCAGAGGATGATCCTGAAGCCTACCTGACTGCATTTGAGAGACTTGCAACCCTGGCCCAGTGGAAGAAAGGTATTTGGGTTATAAGACTGGCTCCCTTTTTAACCGGTGAAGCGCAGGCTGCTTATCAGTGTTTGGGAGAAGCAGAAGCAGGGGACTATGATATACTGAAATCTGCTATCCTGAATCGTCTTGGTCTTTCTGATGAATGTTATAGAAATAAGTTCAGGAATAAGACATTTGTTTTGGGCACTCCCCCCTAGGGCTTTTGCTCAGCAGTTTAAAGATTTGGCATATAAATGGTTAAAGCCTGCTACTCGCCTAGTCTCTGAAATTATAGATTTTCTAATCCTGGAACAATACATCAAACAGCTCCCAAAGGGTCTATCCCAATGGGTTTCACGACACAAACGCAGTTCCTTGGATTATGCTGTCCAAATTTCAGAAGAGTTTCTGCAGGCAGAAACCCAGATACCCATGGGTATCAGGTTGCTCAAAAGCAGAGTAAAAAGAAAAGTGGGAAACATTAGGGAAGCAACCTTCTGTTTTAAATGCCCCTCTATCAGGGAGGGAGAAAGTCTCTAAGGAGAACTCCACTCTAGCAGGTCCCTGGTCTAAGGCCAGTACAGAAAGGCCTTCTGGCAATAAAGTGAGGGTTTTAAGCAATGATCAGGTACAAGAAAGGCAGCTGGTATGCTTTAAGTGTGGAGAATGTGGGCATATTGCAAAATGTTGTTCCTCTGTGGACTATATGGAGTGTGACTATGTTGGCCAGTGTTATGCAGTTAACTCTGAAGTAAATGACCTGGAAGCTTTTGTAGTCCCAGCATGGGTGAATGTCATAGAAGTCAGGGCCCTTGTTGATTCAGGTTGTAGGAGAACTCTGGTACAACAGGATCTTGTTAACTTCAGCTTCTTGGACTCCCAAGAACCTGTGCTCATAATGTGTATACATGGCGATGTAAAACCCTACCCGTCAGCGAAAATTAACCTTCAGATAGATGGATATGCATCCCAGGTTGTTGCAGGGGTGGCTGAAAAGTTGCCATATCCAGTGGTGGTTGGGAAAGATTGAGGACTCTGCCAAAGTGTTCCCAAAGTTCAGGTCAAAGATGTGGAACTAAGAAAGGTAGAGGAATGCAGTGCAGACATAGGAAAACTCTTCCCTTTTAAGGACCCAGACTTGTTTTCTACAAGAGCTAGGGTTCATAAATCAAAAACACAAAGGAAACTGGAGAAAAGAGAATGGGCAGACATACAGGATGTGAAACATAAATGCCATTGTCATGGAGCTGATGTAACGCTCCATGCTTCAAACCCCAAGAGACTTTATGTTCATTTATATCGTGTGTTTTTAAATATATTTTACATCGTTTGGTTTTAGTTTAATTTAGTTTAGTGTAAAATGGTGTAGCTTTGGTTTTAAAAATACTTATATTCCTGTAGGTAAATGTGTTTTTGTGTAAAACAGTAAACAAGCTTTACTGCTGTGTAATTTATGCACCAGGGCTTTTCCCATTATCTAGCTGCATGTTTAATTCAAGGGATCTCTGATAGTGTGTGTTTAATCTGATGTGTTAGAACAATGGATATACAAATGTTGTGTGAGCTGAAAGGCTAGAGAATGTAAAGAATGTTTATTGTAATTAACTGACCTAATGTAATTAGTATGGGTATGCAAATTATGACTGTTGGACTTCAGTATAAATGGTGGTTGTTCATTAAAAGGTCAGAGAACTCTCAGAGCTCAGAGAGAGAGGATCCTGTTTTAAAGCATACAGCCGCGCCTGGTGTCTTTATTCCAGCGATGCTACACTATACACTATCACCCTCAGAAGGCAGAGAGCGGCCTTCTGGAGATTTCTAACGGCTCCAGGGCAGAGGAACAGAAGCAGGCAGGTCAAGCTGCTCGAGGCGCTGAGGACAGCGCTCCCAGTAGCCTTGCTGACCGCAACGAAGGGGTGTCTGGAGAGCCAGGACAGACGGAAGGGAACGGTTCCTTCACAGCCATGTTCAGCAGGTGATAGCTGGGGAAGACATGGGACAGCAAGCAGAGAATGCCAAACCTGATAATGCATTGGGGACCCTATACCTGAGTTGGGGATAAGTCCTAGGGATTTGCGAAGGGCACAGAAAAACGACTCCACACTGAGGGGAGCATACGACAGTCTGGCTGTTGCAAACATACATGTTTTGGATGCACTCAAGCATAGTCAGTTCCCCCATTTTATGCTAAGGGATGAATTGCTATACAGAGTTTGCAAACACCCTATTACAGGAGACCTATGTGAGCAGATTGTGGTACCAAAAGGCTATAGGAGACAACTGTTACAGCTGTCTCATTCTATTCCCCTTGCAAGGTATTTGGGGAGAGAGAGAAGACTCTTGCCCGTTTATTGTACAGGTTTTTCTGGCCTGGTGTATATAAGGAGGTAGAAAAATTTTGTAAGTCCTGCCCGGAATGTCAGCTAGTGGCTCCAAAAGGGACAAGTCAAAGCACCACTTATACCAATACCATTAGTGGAACTGCCATTTGAAAGGATTGGGGTTGATCTAGTTGGTCCTCTTGAGAAAACTGCAGCAGGTAACCATCATATCCTAGTAATAGTTGATTATGCAACCCGGTACCGAGAGGCGAATCCTCTCCGGAATACCTCAGCCTCGACAATAGCCAATGAATTGATAAAGTTGTTCTCGAGAGTGAGTATTCCTAAAAGAGATACTGACAGACCAGGGTACAAACTTCACATCAAAGCTTATGAGGGAGGTTTGTGCTCTCTTAAACATACAGTCCCTTAAAACGTCAGTCTACCACCCTCAAACGGATGGGTTGGTAGAGAGATTTAATGGCACGCTCAAAAAAATGTTGTGGAAATTTGTGGATGGGGAGAACAGAGACTGGGACAAATTGTTGCCATATCTATTATTTGCTATCCGTGAGGTTCCGCAGTCTTCAACTGGGTTTTCACCCTTTGAAAAAAACTGTGTGGTGGGACAGGCGCTTCTTCCAGCCAGGGGGGGTGTTCTTTAAGATGTTCCCTCTATTTAGATGGGGTCCAGCCCTCAAATAAAACAGAAACAAATATATTGCACAGTATGTCAAGTATATATACTTGGAGGTTCCAGCTTCCAAAAAAACTATTTATAGGTACAGCAGGACTGTGAAAACATTGGCATCTACTGAGGAAGCAGCTTCATACCGCGAAACGCGTTTAGATGCATTTTTTATATTGAAATTATATCTTTTACCTTAATAAATTAATTAATCTTACACCCCCTGCGTGCTGATTTTCACTTTTACTGCTACAATCCTGGATTGCTGCTGAGGAGCGGAAAGAAGGCGCTGGAGTACTGTAAGGGGAATCCGGCATTCCTAAAGCTGCCGGTTGCTGTTACATCTAGTGTCTGATCTTGAGACACTGAAAAATGTGAGTCAATTCTCCCTAAAGGGGTTTTATTCATATATTTGTTTCTGTTTTATTTGAGGGCTGGACCCCATCTAAATAGAGGGAACATCTTAAAGAACACCCCCACTGGCTGAAAGAAGCGCCTGTCCCACCACACTGTTTTTTTCATATGCCTCTCTTTGAGGAATTGGGATATTTCCTCTAGTGAGTGGAGACGAGCTGCTGATCTAGCCCACCCTGGACTTCTGTATAGGTTAACAATAACATACTGAACTGTTTCATCACCACAATCACTATCCCACTCACTAACCACTGTATTCATTGAAATTCATTGGGAAGACATTCTCATAAGAAACCACTAGGTGGCGCCTGACATTCAGACTTTTGTGTTTTTCACCCTTTGAGTTGCTTTATGGGAGGAGACCTAGAGGCATACTTGACATAGTGAAGGAAGAGTGGGAGGCGCAGTCTAATTCACACCAGGATATCCTACAGTACACTATGCAGTTGAGAGAGAGACTTAAAAGGGTCGGGCAATTTGCTGCTAGTAACTTAGAAACTGCCCAACAGGCTCAAACTCTCAGCTATAACAGAAATGCAAAAGCTTGGGAGTTTAAGCCCGGAAATAGTGTTATTGCTTCTACCTAGTTCAGAAAGTAAGCTGTTGGCGAAATGGCAAGGACCTTATGAGGTAATAAGAAGAACGGGGGATGTTGACTACAAAATCTTCCGCCCTGGACATAAGAAGGAAAAACAAATATACCATATTAATCTGTTAAAACTCTGGAGAGCTGATGAAAGCTTGTTTATTGCTCCCAGAGCGGATAGGCTAGACGTGGGGCCAGATGTACAGGAAATTCAGGAGAAACCGATGGGCTTGACTTTGGGAAAACAAGTCCAGCCCAGCAAAAGTGAGCACAGCGGCTACTGGAGGCCTTTACCGATGTGTTTTCTACACGTCCAGGAAATACACACTTAATTACACATCACATAAAGACGAAAAGTGATGAAGTTGTTAGATTGAGGCCATACTTGATACCAGAGAAATTGCGGAAGGTAGTACAAGAAGAAATAGAGAGCATGCTGAAGCTGGGTGTTATAGAGCATTCAAACAGTGAGTGGTGCAGCCCAATAGTTCTTGTACCAAAACCCTATGGCTTGGTCAGGTTTTGCATCGATTTTAGGAAGGTAAATGCAATATTCAATTTCGATGCATATCCTATGCAACGAGCTGACGAAATGTTAAACCGACTGGGTAAAGCCAAATATATTACCACACTGGATTTAACCAAATGCTATTGGCAAATCCCTTTGATAGAAGCGTCAAAAGAGAAAAAGCCTTTGCTACACCTGTAGGTCTGTTCCAATTTCGTGTGCTGCCGTTTGGGCTTCATGGGGCCCCTGTGACGTTCCAGAGGCTCATGGATCATATTCTTACCCCTCACGAACAGTATGCCTCTGCCTATCTAGATGATGTGGTCATTTATAGCACTGACTGGAATGACCACCTTGACAAAGTGGCTGCGGTTTTGAGGTCATTGAGGTCAGCAGATCTCACAGCAAACCCAGCGAAGTGTATATTAGGGAAACCAGATACTTGGGCTATGTTTTGGGCAATGGCCTTATTAAGCCTTTGCAAGACAAGGTTTCAGCACTGGCTAAAATGCCTGTTCCTACCAATAAGAAGCAGGTCAGGGCATTTCTTGGCTTGGCTGGGTACTACAGAAAATTTGTGCCACATTTTTCTACCCTGGTAGCCCCTTTTAACAGACTTTACCAAAAACTCTGCTCCAAACACAGTGATTTGGACTTCCGAATGTACCAAAGCATTTACAGAATTAAAACAAACGCAGTGTGATCAGCCGGTGCTGCGCAGTCCTGATTTTGACAGAGAGTTTGTACTATATACGGATGCCTCAGAGGTGGGCTTAGGGGCTGTATTGTCCCCAGAATTTGGAGAGGAACACCCCATCCTCTATTTAAGCAGGAAACTACTTCCCAGAGAGGAATTTTGCCGTAATAGAGAAGGAATGTTTAGCAGTGAAATGGGCTATTGACTCTCCGTTCTACTATCTGTTCAGCAGGCACTTTCTCCTTGTGACCGACCATTCTCCTCTACGTTGGCTTCACACCATGAAATCCAAGAATGCACGGCTCACTAGATGGTATTTGTAATTACAAACCTACTCCTTCAGTGTCCGGCATCGTCCCGGAAAGTAGCACCTGAATGCGGATTTCCTATCTATGGATGTGTTTGGTGTGGGAGAGTGTGCCTGGGGGTCCATTCTAAGGGGGAGGTATGTGATGGGGTGTATATAAGGTTCCCTGAGGAAAGGGTTAACTTGGCAGGGTTGATCAGCCCAGCAACACACACAATTGCTTGATGTTGTGATTGCTGGGGCTTTAAAAGAGACACGCCTATACAGGCACAGGAGGTTCATTTTGTTTGGTGGATCTCCCCTCAGACACAGCTCCTAAAGGCCTGTGATTTGAGGACACAATCTTTTGTTATTGTTATATTGTTTGCTGGAAAGAAGAGAAAGGTTTTCTTCTTTTGTTTATTTGGTTAAACCAAGCAGCTGTGCCTGTATACACCTATGCTACAAGGAATAAAGGCTGCTTGATGAAACACTTTTCCCTGCTGTGGTGTTCATGTGACAAGGTCCACTCCATTACACCAATAAAAATGGTATCACCACGTACTGCTATACTCGGGATGTATATATATTTTTTCTTCAGGTAATAGGGGTTGTGGAATTTGTGGGTGAGTTCCCTCACTTTTTTTCACAGGACTTGACCCCTGAAGATAGTCTCCCCCCGCGATCACTCTGCCGACCAGCAGGATCTCACGAGAGGCAAGATCCTGTCAGTCATGTGACACGGTGGCACAATCCTCCAAGGTGTCCTATGGACGCCATGGAGGGGATGCTGGGGACGGTGCTGTAGCGCTGTCCCCAGCATCCGCAAGCTTAGCGGTCACTAAGGGGCAGGCTGACGAATCGCTAATTTTTCCCCTTAGTGTCCCGTTTTTATCGAGGGCAACGTGATAGTGCCCATATTTTTTTCTTTTTTACTATAAGAAAACATTTTTACACTCCCACTGTTCACAACTCATCCCTGTAAGGAGGATTCATGTCCATTGCCCCCGTCAGCCATGTTTGTCCGACCATCCCCCATCACTGTCAGTATGGACCCCATTCAATACTGATCAGATTTGATCAGTATCTAGTGAAGATCAGTCTACTTGTTCTTATAGATTTGAGACATATCTGCGGAGACATTCCAGCTATTATCTAAACTCAGAAGAAGGTTTTCACAATGACGATTTTGCCGCTGGTTCTGATTAAACCCAAATACCCTCTGCTAGAGCGATTCTCAGTTTAATCCAACACAGGGAGACAGATGACAATTTATAAACCACACACATCCTAGAATATAATGTCCACATAATAAAATTTCCACAACAGTGCAGGGGGCGGGTCTGTGAACGGAGGCAGTGTCTGGCATCTGTGGGGCTGCACGAGGGTGTGTGTTTGGGAGGCGCTGATGTGTCGGAGGCTGGGGAGGGGGAGTTCCGATCTTTGCCGAGGGCTCCTTGGAACAGTATTCGATGGGGAACCATATATGACACAACAACGGCATTGCACTTGATAGAGGGGGTGATGACTGTACCTATATACTTGGCACGTTGACCTCGGGGTCCTTGTGTATGTCGGGCCGTCTGAGGTTTGCTCTCATACAGTGACTCCTCCAGGAATGACATCGTCCTCACCACAGGAATCAAGGGATTCCCACCCCAGATTCGACTCTAGATCACTAGGTGGTATGGATTGCACATTGGGGGTATTTGAAACCACAGGGGTTAAATTCATACTGATGTTTTGTGGCTGGTCTTGTGGTATTCCTTGCCTTTTTAGTGCTTTCTCAAACCATCTCCAAATCCTCCTTGCAGAACAATGTCCCAATCGAAGCGTAAACACAGATTAGGGATTCAAAGTCCACCTGTAAAGGGTCCTTAGGTGCTTTAATCTTGGTTGATGAAGAGTGGGATCCCAGAGGCTGCAGGTTGGGAGTGATGGGCACTGTAGCATTCCAGGAAGCAACGTGGTGTGTGGTACTTCGGCTTTGCAGTGGGAACCTCAGGGTCTCTTGGCTCCACCTCCTAGGAGTCTATGGAGAGAACCTTCTGGGGGTCTTCAGTAACCCTGCTCTGACCCAGCAGCAGTTGGCTGGGAGTGAGTCCTCTGGGTCTTCAGGCTCAACGTCCTGAGAATCTATGAAGAGAGCCGGGTCAAAGGCATTGGCAGCAGTGGCACATTGACTTGAAGAACCCTGAGAGAGCTGAGTAACCTTCATAACAAGGGCATCTCCACCAGTGGTGGGGTCCGATACAGGACTTACAGTGAAAGCCAGGATGTGCTGGCTTGGAGTCATGGGAGTCACTCCAGATGTCTGGATCAGCATAAGACCCATAGGCATAAGACCCATAGAGGGAAGTTCTGACTACGTGTAGAGGCTTCATAGTCCATAGGAGTAACAGACTCTGGTTCCATGGGTACTGTGAGTTCTGCCTCAATGGGATTCACAGGACTGTCTTCTTCATTGGAATCAGTCTCCAGAGATGCCATACCCCTGGGCACAGCGAGCATGGTCTTTCTGGGAGTAGCTTGCTTAGTGGACTTGGATTGCGGGAGTCACCTGGAAGCAAGCTTTGGTACTGGAGCTGGTTTTGTCATTGTGAATTTTCTGGGAGTAGCCATGTGTTTTCTGAGGGTAGCCTTGGGTATAGGAACAGGCTTAGAAAAGGGTGCAATGGTCATGGGTACCAGCACCGGCTGTCTAGGGGGGTCTCACTGGGCAGCTTGAAAAGCAATGGCCCAATCCACCACAGTATAGAGAAAGAGCTGTGGCTTGCCTGCTGCCACATTCCTCAGGATACAGTGGGCCTGATGTAACTTTAGGTGTGGGAATGCACACCTTAGGTGAAGGTTTCCAAAGCCTCTGCAGCAGGCTGTTAAGCCCTTCAGTCAAGTTAGTGATCAGTAAAGGCTTTATGCATGAACTCCTTCATTGCTAAAATCACCGCAGGTTCTTTGGTGTCTAGCTTCAACATTATGTCAGGACTTGATGGGGCAATAACGATGTATGAACCAAAGTTTGCAGTGAAGCAGAGGCAATGTTCAGATCTTAAGTCCCAATGGGAGTTTATTGCAAGGATACACGGAAGCAGCAAGGAGGGGTAAAGCATGAATGGAGATGGACACAGTGAAAGCAATACAAAGACAAGGAGACTTACTGGATACACTAGTAAGGCTACACCCCATCCCCTACACCATGGGGGTGGGTGCCGTACAAAATCCCTACAACCAGGTTCCCTAATGCCAACATCCAGACGGCCAACTTCCAGACAGAACAAGTGCCGGACATACAGTCAGGTCCAGAAATATTGGGACATCGTCACAATTCTAACATCTTTGGCTCTATACACCACCACAATGGAGTTGGAATGAAACAAACACAATGTGCTTTAACTGCAGACTGTCAGCTTTAATTTGAGGGTATGTACATCCAACTCAGGTGAACGGTGTAGGACTTACAGCAGTTTGCAGATGTGCCTCTCACTTGTTAAGATTTATTGTATGAATATAAATATTCTGTGTTGAAAAAGCCTGTTCTGATAAAATGGTCTGTGACCCCTTTTGAAGTGTCAATTCTGCATGTAGACAGTTTTTCCTTCTATAAGATATGGCTTGTGGAATTTGTAGCCAATTTCCTGTTTTTGTTACAGGAAGTGCAGGAAAAAGTGCGCAAAAGTTATGTCAGAAAAAACATCTTTTTGCTATAAGTACTTGTGGGATTGGTCAACTTTGATGTTGTAATATATCTGTATACTGATTGGCTGTTATCACTAGACATGTGCATTCGTTTTAGTACTAAAACGATTTAGTCCGAATTTTGGGATAATTTAGTTTTCGTATGACTCAAAAGATACGAAACTGCTCAGTACAAAAACGAAAGAAAAGAAAATAAAATGCACTACATTTTAGTTTCAGTCCTTTTTGTGATATTACATTGATGAGTGAAGGAGACCAGCAATGAAGAGTGCAACATCCAAAGTTCTGCACCCTCCACATGCCAATGCAGTAGGATGTTCTATACAAAGAGGGGCATTAATTAATGCAGGAGGATGTTCTATACAGAGAGGGGCAATAATCAATGCAGGAGGATGTTCTATACATTATACAGAGAGGGGTATTAATGTAGGAGGATGTTATATACATTTTACTGAGAAAGGTATAAATTGAGGAGGATGTTCTATACAGAGAGGGACATTAATTAATTCAGGAAGATGTTATATACATTATACAGAGAGGGGTATTAATTAATGCAGGTGGATGTTGTATACATTATACAGAGAGGGGTATTAATTAATGCAGGAGGATGTTCTAAACATTATACAGAGAGGGGTATTAATTAATGCAGGAGGATGTTCTAAACATTATACAGAGAGGAGCCTTTTTTTAGCCCTTTAAATCCAGTGGCTGTGAGTGCTGAGATCGACTGCTTGCTATATTATCTCTCAGTACAATGTATCAGTCTCAGCTGTTACAGTAACTGACTGCTGCTCATCACAGCGCTCAGAGTTTCAGTAAAACAAGGAAATAATATTGTTATAACCTATTATATATAAAAAATATTATTTACTAGTTTTACTGAAACTCTAAGCGCTGTGATGAGCAGCAGTCAGTTACTGTAACAGCTTTGCCTGACACGGGGCAGTATTACAATGTTGGTGCTAACTTAACCAGAGCTGTTGTAAACTGAAAACCTTCATAGGCTATAATGACTCTGGGAAGTTTGCAACAGCTCTGGTTAAGTTAGCACCAACTATGTAATATGGCCCACATTGTGCTGAGAATGAGAGATACTGTAACGAGCAGCGATCTCAGCCCTCTGAGGAGCCACCACTACAATAGTAATTGTATCCGCTGGTTTTCGGATGAATGAAATTAGTTTTCATACTAAAGGAATGAAAAGGAATTTCTTTAGCAGCTAAATAAATTGGATTTTAGGACTAATCCATTAGTTCAAAATGAAATTTTGTGCTGTGCACATGTCTAGTTATCACATTCCTGTGTGGGGTGGATATGAAACTTTGTCTACAAACTAACGTTTTCATTGGTTGCTTGAAATCTAATAAATTGGTCTGTCTGCACAAAGACATCCAGACATGACATGAAAGCTATCTTCTAGAATGTGGGTATTATCCGTGGTTGGGCGCTGCTCACGTTAATGTGGTTATATCACATTTATTATTGGACTTAATGTTTTTTGGTCATAGGAATAATATTGGATTCTTCTGGTGTGTAATATGAGTATTTGTCAAAAACCAGTTGCACGGTGTCTGTATCAGATCCTACTATTATTATTATTCTTTATTTATAAAGCGCCAGCATATTCCGCAGCGCTGTACAATAGGCACAGTATAGACAGGGTTACAATACAATACATTGAACAACATTTGACAAACAGTACAGGAGGAGATGAGGGCCCTATTCCCGTAGGAACTCACAATCTAGGAGGGTCGGGGTTGGAAACAGGAGGAGAGGACTGCAAGGTGAGAGTGATTAATGGTTGCGTCAGTGAGTTGGGTGGTAGGCTTCCCTAAATAGGAACATTTTAAGGGAGCGTTTGAAGGAAGAGAAGTTAGGGGAAAGTCTGACAGTACGAGGGAGAGCATTCCAGAGAGTGGGGGCTGCGCGTGAGAAATCCTGCAGTCTATCATGGGAAGAGGTGATGCGGGGAGAAGCTAGGTGCAGGTCACTGACCTTAGGGAGCGGGCTGGGGTGTATTTGGTGATTAGTGAGGACAGGTAGTGGGGAGCTGAGTTAGTGAGGGTTTTGTAGGTAAGGATAAGGATTTTGAATTTAATTCTGCAGTGGATGGGGAGCCAGTGAAGGGACTCGCAGAGGGGAGCGGCAGAGACAGAGCGGATGTAATACAGATTTCTTATTTATATTGCATTATCCAATATATACGATGCTGTAAAAACTTAGTCTAGACACAGTTATTAAGTCAGTATGTCAGATCTTTCTAGGTCTGAATTTAAATAAAGTCGTAAATGAGTAAGATATGTGGTATGCTTCTGCCACCTAGTGGCTAAAGTTCATATTGATATCGCTGATTCTTGAAAAGAAGCAGATCTGTAGCTCTCTTTATCCTTTCTCGTTCCACAGCTTTTTACCTCATGGGATCAGATTTGAGAGATACACATAGTGCACACTATGGTGTGAGTGGGATTAGAGTATGAATAAATGTCCAAACTCACGTGATTGAGAGCCTAAGGTATAGCCAGGCTCAATCTTTTTCGCTGTTCCAGTCCATCAAGGTGACCGGTTGCCTTCTTTTACCACCTCCTGTGTCCTTGTTGTAGGGGTACTGCTGTAGCATCCGAGTCCTCTTCACCGCATCAAGAGAAGTGTGAAATGGGGGTACTCGCTGTAAGGTCTCCTCTGCACATAGATCACAGGATACAGGAGTAGGCGGTAAAAAAGGAGCGAGGAGGCCTGAAGGCGAAACGCGTCCTGGATTACCCATCTTTTAGTTTTTATAACTGTATTGTTAATCTATCCAATAATAAACCCCTTTTTTACCCCCTACTTCTGTATCCTGTGATCTATGTGCAGAGGAGACCTTACAGTGAGTACCCACCCTTAATGCTTCGGGAGGGCCTTTAGGGCGCAGAGCTCTGTGCAGTCGTTTGAATTCGATGTCAGTGTCAGAGTCTCGTTGTAATAGACCGTTAAATAAACAGAGTAGGGTGTGTTTCAGGTCAGATGGGGATTGTTCCAGTTCAGGGAGGCCTCTTACCCGGATATTATTCCTGCGTCCTCTATTTTCTAGATCTTCCAGGTGGTGTGCCATAGTCTGCAAGATGTGATGTTGAGACTGCAGCGAAGCGGTGTGAGACGTTGAGATTTCAGTTTGGTTGGCCTGCGCTGTTTCCACGCGTTGAACCCGGTTTGCAGGCTGCCAAGTTCCTTTCTGAGGCCTCTGATCTCTGTCAGCAGGGATTCCTGAAGGCCAGATGTCGAGGCCGCCAGATCTGAATTTGTGGGCAAGGAGCTGAGGAGATGGTGTAGCTCCGGTGGTAGGACCCAGGTGTCTTCAGCATGCGAGGGGGAGCTGGGAGCCGAAGAGGCGGGAATCGCCACCAGAGTCCAGGAGCGGCGTCACAAACTGCCTAATAGAGCAGTTTTGCGGGTCTCCTGCGGGCTCTGAGGGGCCAGGGGTGGTCGGCGGCTTGCAGGGCTTACCCATCTCTTTATAGACGGGATGCGGAGGGAGCAGAGCAGGTGATCTCGGCGGAGCTCCGGAGTCAGTAGGCCATTACTCTCGGCGCGCAAGCCACCCCTCCAGCGTGCAAGCCACGCCTCTCTGCAATGAGATTTTAACCCCTGCCTCTCTCAACTGGTTAAGAACATGTGTAATTTCTTGAATATGCTTTTCAAATGAAGTACTTTTCAGTAAAATATCCACATACGTCAAATTACCCCTCTTGGCTGCATCTGGCATGGCTTTATGTAAAAAGACCGCAAACTCCTGACCTGAGTTTATGTAGCCGAAGCTCATTCTGGTCTAAGTGTATTGTTGTTGACCGAAGGTGAAGGCCAGTTTGTATTGGTCCTCAGGACTTACCTGAATTGTCCAGTATCCTTGGGCACAATCCAGCGCGGTAAAAATCTTACACCCTTGCATTTGGACTAGACATTGATCTATGGTACGGGCCAGCCGGATCTATACACTCGTTTATTTAGCTGTCTCAAATTAGCACATAAACGCCATTGACCATTTGGTTTAAGGATTCCAAGGATAAGATTATTATAAGAGCTGTGCACCGTCCTTATAATTCCCCTTTCTTTTAGATTCCTTAATATCTCCGCCAGCGAGTCGTAACACTCTAAGGGAAGCCGATATTGCCTGACGTATACAGGAGGATATCAGTATCAGTTTGGACCCTAGCTATATGTAAGTCAGTGACTCCACAATCATATGAATCCTTAGCAAAAATATCTTGAAATTCCATTAGAACCTCTTTTAACTGCTGGCGCTCCATATCATTAGAACATCCGTCAGCGAAAGATATTTGTTGCTGGACCATTTCCTGAAATCCTGGAAAGATTTCCGGTTGACCGATCTCATAGGCCTCTTCAAGCCTTTCAGAGAGGTCATGATTTGACTTCCTTGCTTCTCCAGCAAAGTGAGTATACTCCTCTGCTTCCTGTGTAGTCGGGGGATGATCAAAGGTTAAGGATGATTCCTCTACCTTGCAGGTTCCTTCTTCAGAACTGAAAGGATAAACAGAATGTATAGTGAATAATCCTTCGGGCCACGGATTAAATTATTGTTCAATCATTTGTTCCTCTGTGAGGTAACGTTCAGGTATTAACCCGATAACAGCGTTCTGGAACCCGAATGTATAATAATCTGAATCCAATGCTAGACCTGTAGTATCTTTAGGCAAATGGATTTCCTGTGAGGAATTATTATTTATGATGATTTGGGTTCTAGATTGGTGTATTTTCACCATGGGTGTAGGATTTGCTGAAATTCCTAACCCATGTATACGATTGGAAAGACAGACTAGTGCATCAGAATTTCTCAACTTCTGACCTTCCATTACTTGTAAAGGTAATGGGTAATTTACAGAGCCTGTGGAATACAAACCTCATATGGTACCTGCAAGTTTACTGCGTATGGCAGTATCTGGCATGACTTAAGAGCTTTATCTTCATCCTGGAATTCACAGGGGTTCTTTTTTAGTCTAGTCCATATATGGGAATTAATCAGATCCATTTGTATGGCGAAACAATGCATTATATCGTTGCCTACATAAATCTGATACCCTGGTTCATTTAGGACCAAAAATAAATGTGTGGCAGTTTTATTCCCAATAGAAATAGATAACATAGATTTTCCAATGACATTATGACTGTCTCCGTCATTATCTAGATCTGTTATCCACTCATCTTGAGGATTTGGGTATCTGATCACTTTAACCCCTTAGTGACCGGGCGGTTTTACACAAATCCGTCCTTTAGTGACCGCTGCTGTTTTTACGTTTCTGCGCTGTTAGGGTTTAGGTCAAATTTTCCTCTTACTCGTTTATTCAACTCACACATATTATACACCCTTTTTCCCGCCATTAAATGGACTTTCTAGAAATACCATTATTTCCATCATATCCAATAATTTACTATAAAAAAAATATGAAATATGATGAAAAAAATGGTAAAAACACACTTTTTTCGTAATTTAATCCCCAAAAAGCTACAACCACCAATAAAGACCCCGGCTAAATAGTTTCCAAATTTTATCCCGAGAATAGAAATACCCATTTTTTACATGTTTTTACCTTTTAACCCTTTTCACTGCTGAGCCAGTTCACCTATGTGCGCTGCGCTCATTCTGACCATTTTGTGCTAATTATTTTGAGATGTCAGCCTAGGTCCTATTTAATTAAACCCCCCCCAGACAAAAAATTTTTAAAAAAAAAACAATTTTTTTTATTTATTTAATTTTTTTTTTTTTTAATTTTTTTTTTAAAACAAACCTGGTCATGTTTGGTATCATTTGAAAGGCCATGATCAGGGCTTTCAAATGATGTCAAATATGACCATCTAGCTGCCATGGATCGGAGATAAAGGGATCCTTAGGATCCCCTTATCTCTACATGGCAGCTAGATGGTTAACTGGCCCACTGACATCCTCACACATATGGTGAGGTTGTCAGTGGGTGGGGGTGGACCTGGAGGCTAGGCTGACATCCAAGATGTCAGCCCCCCTCCAGGTTCGAATCGCGTTTTGGCGCCAATTGGCGCCGCAACGTGATCCGGCGGCGAAACGGTTAATGCCATACACCGCTGGAAAGGGGAGGCTCTCCCCTCTCCAGCGGTGCAAACGGCATCTCCCTAGCTTCAATGGTTGGGGAGATAGAGGGCTCCGAAGGAGCCCCCCCCTCCCCTCCATTGAAACACATGGGGGCACCTTCTGATGATGTCACCACGCAGCGTGGCAACGTCATCAGCCTCGCCTGCCCATGTAAATCACATGGGCAGGCTTCCTCCCTGTCAGATCGCCGTGGGATCCGAGAGGAGGTGAGTATCGGGCGGGAGGGGGATTTGGCGCCGCTGACGTACCCTGTACGTCATCGGGTCTAAGGGAGACCCGAACACAGGACGTACAGGGTACGTCAGCGGTCGGGAAGGGGTTAAGGTTAGCAGCTCCCTGCTGATGTAGCTATTTTCCTGGCGCAAATCTAACTTAGCCATTTTTTCTCTAACTAAACTATTTACGCGTATAAGGAAAAATACCTCTTCATTTATATTCTCAATTTCAGTTAAGAATTGAGAATGGGACTTCCGGGAGGCGAGCCTTCCAATATGGCCGCATCTTAAACTTCTCCGTCACCACCAGCTGCTGGTTTGCTGTCTCGGGCACTCTATTCCCCTTTTTTGGTGGCACTTGGGGGGGGATTTCTGTCAGCCATTATCCCTGGACACCACCGGATCTCCCCCCTTGATATCCCCGGAGGTCGTTGGGCCGTCGTCAGGCTACACTTTCCCGCGACTACTGGCGGATGCATGACCCCCCCCCCCCTTAACCCCATCGGGAGACTATTGATCCTGAACGCTGTTGGACCGAGGTGGGGTGTATTGACTCACTCCCGCCGTCGATCGCAAGCTCGGAGCCTTCGATCGGCTTTCCGCCGAGGGGCGTGGACTGCGGCCTACGTGCAATCGAATCGCGGCTGCCAAGCGGTCTGGGTTGCGCGCCTACTTGGGGCCTGGTCTGAGGCCCTTTGGCGCCCGGAACAGACTTCCTCTTACCGCTGGGTCCCTCGCGGTTGGCCGCTCTCCATCCCGGATCACAGACTGCAGGCGGCCCGCTCTTGGTTTGCTGTCCCTTCCACATCGGGCCCTGCTCGTTCTGGGGACCGGAACCCTTTTCCCCCCCCCTGGACTGCAGCTCCACCGCTCGGACCACAACCATTTGCAGCGGACCATGTGATCATCGGGCTCCATTCACTGTCTCCTGGCTAGGAGAGGAATACACTTCGTCGAGCTGCCCCCTGTGAACTGATCGTCCAATAAATTTTTCCATATTCAAATTTTTCTGGTGATCCCCTACAGGCCCACTACTGATTTACCATTCCTTGTACAAATACCTGCATTGTAACCAACAGTGGGGGAAACCACATATAACGGAAAACAGATTTTAACGTTTTCACTGAAGTGAACTAACATAATTTTTCTGGGCTCCCCCGTCATGGTGGCCCACGCATCAATTTTTTCTAGACTTTCAGTTCAGCTCCGTATAATTTTTTCTTGAATTCTTTGACCTTTACAATTTTTCTGGTGCTCCATTACAGGCCCACTACCTTTCTCCCTTAATTTGTTCTTGGTATGAAAGTTCAGTGATCTCTTCATACCTCAATTTTTCCTGCCAAACTATTTGACTGAATTTTTCTGGTGGTCCCACATGGGCCCACTGCTTGTATTCTCTAATTTTTAACCTCAATTTTTCATTACTTACATTCTTCGGTGGTCCCTAGTAGGCTCACCACTACTGCTTTAATATTAACTGAATTTTTCTAGTGGTCCCACCTGGGCCCACTGCATTTTTACTTCAATTTTTCACGGCTTTGATTTTTTCAGTGGTTCCTCTCGGGTTCGCATCTACTGCTTTAATTATTTTGCCATTCAATACTCTACCCCCAGTGGTCCACCAACATCCCAGGACACTATTTTGACCCAGCCACTGAGCTATCGGGACACTGTTGTTCTTCATAACAGGCCTCTTTTGATCTCTTCTAACCACTGACCTGATTACAATCCCGCCACCATGGATAAATTTGTGGCGTCTGCTACCAAGGCTCCAAAGTGCACCACCAGCAAATCGCACGGAAAATCCTCCGCACCGCAGACACGACCTCCTATTTGACCTGACCCCGAAGTGGGCTGTGCCTCGCCTCCATCTTTTCCCATCCTGTCTACTATGGATACATCACTTCAAGACGCCAGCCGACATATGGCAGAATTTACTGCCATCTTGTCGCCACTTCTGGACGAAAAGCTGGGTCGTCTCTTGGCATCCATAGGCATCGCTCTGGCTCAACTTACTTCCCAAGCCCAAAGGCTCACAGAGGTGGAGGAGAGAGTGTCCGGCCTGGAGGACGAAATGGGACCATTGAAGACGACGGTCGAATCTCATGACACGCTCCTCTCGTCTCTGATGGAAAAGATAGATGACTTGGAAAATAGGAGCCGCAGGAACAATCTGCGAATCGTGGGCTTGCCAGAATCGGTAAAGGGTCCGCAACTTTACCAATTCGTCACTACATGGCTCCCTCAACCCTTAGGCATGACTCCGACTGAGTCGCCACTGATTGTTGAAAGAGTCCATAGACTGGGTCCGGACTTGTCTCCTGCACTGGACTGGTTATTTTCAAATTGCTCAATTTTACCGACAAACTTCCGAATCCTACAAGCTTACAGACGCCTTAAATCACTGAGCTATCAGGAAACCACCTTGCGTATTTTTCAAGATTTCTCTGCCTCTCTGGCGGCCCGTCGTCGTGCCTTTACTCCGGTCTGCTCTCGGCTGGCGGCCAACAATGTTCGTTTCACCTTACAATACCCGGCTCGTTTACGAGTTCACATAAATGGTCAGCATAACTTCTTCGATACTCCTCAGGATGCCTCTACACTCTTCGGAACTGTCCTGGAGGCTTTCCCCCGCGGCAGCTTCGACTCCTGCTTCGACCTCTCCTTCTCCTAAACCCAATTGAATTGGATTACAATCCACCCTTTGACTTTACCCTGATGTTTTTTCTTCTTCCTATTTTGCTGTTTTTTGCGAATTTTCGGCAACGACTCAGGACACCGGTCCTGACCTCCATGTCTCTTGACTGTGGGACTATGGCTCTGTTGCTGCGGACCCGGGACTCTGCATTTGGCGCCATGAGGAGTGAACTTTTGCTGTCATCGCTCCTTTACCTCTGCCTCCAAGTTGATCCTGGGCGACTGGCCGAGGCTCTCCTCCTTGATTTATTTTGCACCCGCATCCGCCAACTGTTCTATGTTTTTGTTTTCTGTTGCCGCAACGATTGTAGTTGCAGGTTGTTTAGATGTAAAAATTTAAGGTTCTCTTGCACGACTGTATGGAAACATGCTGTGTTATGTGGGGTTTTGTCAGAGGTATGGGGGCGGCTGCTGGGACAGCCCCTGTCCTCATTGAATGTAGATTGCGATGTGTCACACTTTTGCCCCACAAGATGGTACCCCCCCTGACACCCCCACTCTCCTCCATTGACACCCCTCAGGTACAGACCCCGCAGATCCTCACCCGTGTCTCCTACAAAGTGGTTTCATGGAATGTGGAGGGCCTTAATTCCCCCATTAAGAGGAAAAAAGTCTGTTACCTACCTCAAACGCTTAGATCCAGATATTGTTTTCCTCCAAGAGACGCACTGGACATCCCCAGACCAAGCCCTTAGAGCACAGTGGATTGGGTATCAGACATCGTCGCTCTATTCCCAGAAATCTAGAGGCACGGCAATTCTCCTTCATAAAATACTCCCATATTCCATTGTAGAAACTGCTAATGACCCAGAGGGAAGATACTCCCTGCTTAATCTTATGGTGGATAGGGAACCCCTCCAACTCTTAAATGTCTATGCCCCGAACGCCCCTAACTTGGGGTTTTACCAGTCGCTGCTCCCGCTACTGCACTTACACGAGGCCCCTCGTAGGATTGTGGGGGGTGATTTTAATGATGTCATGGACCCCGTCCTGGATCGGTCCCCTGGCCACTCTGCACCCCAGGGCCGCCACCGCCCCACTGGCCCTGCTTTCCTCCAATCTCACTTTCGTTTGCTAGATGCCTGGAGATCCTGTCATCCAACGGGTAGGGACTTTACCTTCTATTCTGATCCCCACAATACTTTTTCGCGGTTAGATTTTTTTCTCCTTTCTGATACACTGTCCCACCAGATTCGTCGTGCATTTATAGGCCCTATTGCCCTCACCGATCATGCCCCGGTAGTCCTGGAGCTGTCTCACAGTGCTCCTCTCCCTTATTCTAGGAATTGGCGCTTTCCCTCTCATTTACTCACGTCCGGATGGTTTCGATCTCATTTAGAACTCTCTTGGAACAATTACACAGATGATAATATCGATCATGTTGATGATGTCAACTTGTTCTGGTCGGCCTCGAAGGCGGTTATCAGGGGTCATATTATCGAATTTGCTGTATGTGCCAAGAAAGAGGCTGCAAGCCGTCTCACCACTCTTCACAACGACTTAACAAATAGTTACAGAACATACCTAACATCCCCTACTCCCCACTCCCTTCAACAGTATAAACATTGTAAGGCTCAGTATGATACACTGGCGTCCACTCAAGCGCACACTGCTTGACTCCACCAGCGTAATCGCTATTTCCGCTATGGCAATAAACAAGGTCGCCTCTTGGCCAGTCTGGTCCGGTCCCAAACCAAGCCCTCCCCTTACATCTCTTCCTTGAAAACTTTTGACGGCCGTCTTTTAACAGACCCCTCCACCATCAACACGTATTTCCGTGATTACTTTGCAGACTTTTATAAAGCAGACCCCGATGACTGCCCTGGTCAGTTAGCCCTCTTCCACAAAGCCCAAATCCCTAAATTGTCTCTTAGTGAGCGTGACTCCCTTTCCACCCTATATCTGCTAAAGAGATCCGGGACACGATTTCCTCCCTCAAGGTTGGGAAGGCCCCAGGACCAGACAGATTTGGGGCGGAATATTATAAATCCCTTTCGGGCTTTTTGATTCCACATTTAGTCACATTATGTAATAACATCTTACAGGGTGAGACCCCGCCACCTGCCTTTAATGACGCTCGACTTACTGTTATCCCCAAGCCCGGTAAAGATCCTACTTTGGTTTCCTCTTACCGCCCCATTGCCCTGCTAAACATGGATCTTAAAATTCTCTCCACCATTATGGCCAAACGCTTACAAATCCCGCTAGCTCGATTGATCAGCGCCTCTCAAACCGGCTTTCTAAATGGTCGCCATTCTACAAAGAACATTCGTAAAGCCCTTGCGACCATATGGTCCTCTTCCCTCACACCTAATTTCTCCAATATTCTGTTAAATTGCGACGCTGATAAAGCATTTGATAGGATCTCTTGGGCCTATCTTATCCGTTTTTTCAAATTCCATCATTTTAGTAAAGAATTTCGTAATCTTTTTCAGGCACTTTACACACAACCTCACACAGTGGTCACGACAAACGTACTCAACTCCACTCCTTTTCTACTGGAAAAAGGTACTAGATAGGGCTGTCCGCTTTCCCCTCTTTTCTTTAACCTTGCGTTAGAACCTCTTTTATGTATCATTGACTCCAGTAACGAAATTGCGGGTATACGACTGGACCCTACCGTCACGTTGAAGGTGGTCGCTTTTGCGGACGACTTGCTACTTTTCCTTTCTAACCCTGCGACAGACACTCCTTCTTTACTAACCTTATTACACTCCTTTCAAACCGCCTCAGGGTTTAAGATTAACTACAATAAGACTGTAGCACTTCCCTTAGGTCTTATTCCAAGCGGAGACTGGCTGACGGACTTTCCTTTTCAATGGGCCCCGACCCCTTATATTAAGTACCTCGGTATTTTCTTACCACGCGACCTTTCCCAATTTACAGTTTAAATATTAATCCCATTTTATCTAACTCCAAAACTTTACTGACGGCATGGGGTTCCCTCCCGCTCTCATATCTTGGTCGGGCGTTCCTTGTTAAAATGACATTGTTCCCCAAACTCCTCTACCCCTTACAAGTCCTACCTATACTTTTATGACCCGCTGACGTTCGATCATTTCACAAATTGTACGCTTCATTTATTTGGCAGGATAGACGGGCCTGTATTTCCCTCTCCAGCCTCCAACAGCCGCTCTCCCGTGGAGGACTCAATTTTCCAAATATCTCGGATTACAATTTAGCCGCCATTTACCGATACGCCTCAGACTGGATACGGGGCACCTCCCATTATGTTGACCATGAGGTGGAGCAGGCGTTACTACCCGCCTCCTCCTTATTGACTTTTCTCCACCAACACTCCCCGACAGTCCCCCCATCCCTTCAATCCAATCCCTTATTGTACACTACCTACTGCCGTTCTCCTTCACGACTTTAGGTAACATAATTGCCCCGGTGCAGCAGCAGGCAGGGACTCTCCCCCAAAATAACTGTTTACTCCGTATTTTTGTGACCTTATTAACCCCATGTGGTTTCTGACATAACATTTTGGCTAATCATTGCGGTACAGTTTGGGCTAATTTAGCTGAATATATTGTCTAAAAGCGCATCCCTTGTTCTTGTTGCCCATTTGTGGGTTTTTGTTGTGCATATATTATGCCTTAATTATTATCTATTTTCCTGATGACAGTTACCATCAATTGAGGTGACCCTTGAAGGTCACTTATTGAATGGATTTTCAATCTTTACCAATTGTCGCAAGAACACCACAATTTGTTGTTTTTAATATTTGTTTTTGTTATTGAGCACTGTCTATTTATGTTTATAAGATTGGTCAATAATTTTTTAATTTCTCTTTATTAAAAGTAAAATTTTATATTGGTCTCTGGGAGACACCAGTATTCTGATGTTCTCATCAGAATAATTGTATTCACATAATTGCCCCTCTTTCTCTTCACCCTGCAACTGCGACAATTCCTTCTTGCTCAATTTACTGATTTCACCCCCGCATCTATACCCATTTGGAGGCTTCCTCACCTACATCTATCCCTTGGAGGGCAATTTTGCAATGGACCACTCATTTCCCGACACTCACCGCGCAGGACCTAATTCAATCTACTTTACGATCTCGGCGCCTCATTCCTTCGGCTAATTATTGGGATATGCTATACAGAATCCTCCACCGCGCTTACATGACGCCCAATAGGATGGCCAGAGCCGGGCTCACACCTACTGCTGCATGTCTCAAATGCGGTCACTCTCCCGCCGACCTCTGGCATTGCTTATGGTCATGTCCTAACATCCAGTTGTTCTGGGACTCTATCCTTAGATTTTGCTCAACAGTCCTTCAAATCACTCCTCCCAACACTCCAGAATGGGCCATTTTCAACTTTGTCCCTCCTCCCCTGCCTGTCCCCACCCCAAAAGTCATAGGTTTTGGCTCGCTTTGCTGGCGGCCACAGGTAAAAAGGCCATCCTCTCACAATGGATTTTCTCGACTCCACCCTCCTTTCGTATGGTATATGACAGGGTTTATTCACTGTTTTTAATTAATTGGATAGAAGCCTCCTCACACCTGGAGGACCGGACTAAGGCTTTTTTCCAGAATTGGTCACCCTTAATTGCGACCCTCCCTGAAGATACCAAATCTTCGTTGCGTCGCACTTTTTACTGCACCTCCTGGTATTCTCTGCAAATGTTGAAAGGCTCCCCACCTGTCCCCCACACACCTTCTGATCCTGTGCTGTCACATTTCCTGGCCTCCACTGACCCTAACCCTGATGAAACTCTTGCTACTCCCATAGGGCACGGTACCATGTGATCCATTTTGACATTGATGCGCTGAACGTTTACTTCCTATCTCTCTTCGATTCCTGGAGAAAAGGATACACCCCCATGTCCGGTGTGTTGCCGCATAGTTCAATTAACTTGGTTTGCTTTCAGATTTTGTATTGCTACAACACTGTTCCTTATGCTTCTGTTTCTGTATCGCAATTGAACCTTTTAATAACTATATCTTTAAAAAAAAAAGAAAGAATTGAGAATGGTCACTATGCCTGTCTTTTTCTTGTGGAGATGAATGATTAGCACATCATTATCCAGACATATCTCTCGGATTCTCTCAGGGGGAACACATATAGTATTCTCCTCCTGCTCACCTGGAGTCAGGGGCTTTGGCCTTAAGAAAGAGATATCAGGTGTCTGGCTATTTCTGAAGTGGACCTCAATAGAATCTGGCCTTTCCTCAATCACATGGCAGTTATGCTGAGCGTGATGGGATTGGGATCTATTGTAGCTAAATGGAACATTTACTTGGGCCCAAATGAGCTCATTGTTTAAATCAATGATTGGATTTAACCTTTTAAGAAGGTCCATTCCAATAATTAGGCGATTTTGGGGCAGATCCACGATAAACGTTGGATGACAAATTACTTTATTCCCCAATTTAAAATCCAATTTACAGTGGCAAGAAAAAGTATGTGAACCCTTTGGAATTACGTGGAGTTTTGCATGAATTGGTCATAAAATGTGCTCTGATCTTCATCTAAGTCACAACAATTTAAAACACAGTCTGCTTAAAATAATACAACACAAACATTATATGTTTTCATGTGTTTATTGAACATAACATGTAAACATTCACAGTGCAGGGTGGAAAAAGTATGTGAACCCCTAGCCTAATTTATTTTATTTTATTTATTTATTTATAAAGGATTTTACCAGGAAGGATACATTGAGATTTCTCTCGTTTTCAAGCATGTCCTGGGTTCAAGAACATTGAAGTGTTACAGTTACAGAAATACAAAGTAATACAATGCAAGATATTAAAAAAAAACACAAATATACAGATTAACAGAAAAAATATGTAGGAAATATAGTCACTAGGTTACATGTTTACAGGTGCATTCTGTATTGAGGTATGTTAGTAAGGAGCTTTTGAGTGACTTAAGACTGGGGGAAGATTTGATGATGTCTGGGAGGTTATTCCATAATTGTGGTGCTCTGTAGGAAAATGAGGACCGAGCCACTGTCTTTTTGTATTGTGGTATAGCAAGTAAGGTGCTGGTCCTGGATCGGAGGTTATAGGATGAGGGAGCTGCTGGGGGAAGCAGTCTATTCAGGTAGGGTGGCAGCTTCCCAGAGATGCTCTTAAACAACAGGCTGGAAAGGTGAAGGGTGCGTCTGGATTCCAGCGACGGCCAGTTTAGCTCTTTTAACATGTCACAATGGTGGGTCATGTAGCTAATGACTTCTCCAAGAGCTAATTGGAGCCAGGAGTGAGCCAACCTTGAGTCCAATCAGTGTGATATTATTGGATGTGTTGCTGAAAGCTGTCCTGCCCTTTCAAAACACACACCAGTTTTGGGTTTACTGGTTTCAAGAAGCACTGCCTGATGTGAACCATGCCTCGCAGAAAAGAGCTCTCAGAAGACCTACAATCAAGAATTATTGACTTGCATGAAGCTGGAAAGGGTTACAAAAGTATCTCCAAAAGCCTTGATGTTCATGTGTCCACGGTAAGACAGACTGTCTACAAATGGAGAAAGTTCAGCACTGTTGCTACTCTCCCTAGGCGTGGTCGTCCTGTAAAGATGACTGCAAGAGCACAGTGCAGAATGCTTAATGAGGTAAAGAAGAATCCTAGAGTGTCAGCTAAAGACTTACAGAAATCCCTGGCACATGCTAACATTTTTGTTGACACATCTACAATAAGGAAAACATTAAACAAGAATGGAGTACATGGGAGGACACCACGGAGGAAGCCATTGCTATCCAAAAAGAATATTGCAGCACGTTTGAAGTTTGCAAAAGAGCACCTGGATGTTCCACAGCACTACTGGCAAAATATTCTGTGGACAGATGAAACCAAAGTTGAGTTGTTTGGAAAAAACACACAACACTATGTGTGGAGAAAAAAAGGCACAGCACACCAACATCAAAACCTCATCCCCACTGTAAAACATGGCAGAGGGAGCATCATGGTTTGGGGCTGCTTTGCTGCCTCAGGGCCTGTATGGATTTGTTGTCATTGATGGAAAAATGAATTCCAGAGTTTATCAATAGACATGTGCATTCGTTTTAGTACTAAAACGATTTAGTCCGAATTTTGGGATAATTTATTTTTCGTACGACTCAAGAGATACGAAACTGCTCAGTACGAAAAACGAAAATAAAATGCAGTACATTTTAGTTTCAGTCCTCTTTGTAATATTACATTGAGTGAAGGAGACCAGCATTGAAGAGTGCAACATCGCAAAGCTACAGAAAAGGTTTATATGCGTAATTCTTCCCGACCCCTACTCAAAAATCTGACAGTGCTAGAGCTCCAGAATACTCACTCGCAGCACAGCCAGCCAGCCCAGGAGAGAACCTTTACTTAACCCTGGCATGTCTATGAGGCAGACAAGATGATAAAAGCAGCTGGAGAAGGAAAACATTCAAATAAATCACACCAAAAGCTAATGACGGAGGGCTGGATAGTAAAAACCCCTTTATAACAAGCAGCGCTGGCAGAAGAGAGGGACTGTATAAAACGTGTGTTATCTCCCCTCCCGCTCTGCATAATAGGGGCTTAGGTCTGATACATTTTATATTATCCAGGAGCACTATCCCCCTTTCCTCATCTATAATTCACATTTTATATAAAGTCCCTCTCCTCTCCCAGTGCTGCTTGTTAAGGTTTTTTTTTTACATCTGATACATTTAGTATCCAGCTCTCAGTTACTGTCATTATGAGCCTTCAGTGTGATTTATTTGAATGTTTTCCCTGGATTTAAAGTGCTTTATTTTATTATAAAAAATTAATTTGCACCAGTCATCTCTTGTCTGAGCTTTCAGACTGATTTACGTTAATATTTTCCCTCTCCCCTGCTTTTATATTCCTGTGTCTTCCCCCACAGAGATACAAAGTTTAAGTGAAAGTTCCCTCTCCTGTGCTGGATAAGCATTGCATTCCGAAAGTTCTGCACCCTCCACATGCCAATGCAGTAGGATGTTCCATACAGAGAGGGGCATTAATTAATGCAGGAGGATGTTATATACATTATACAGAGAGGGGTATTAAGTAATGCAGGAGGATGTTCTATACATTATACAGAGAGGAGACTTTTTTTAGCCCTTTAAATCCAGTGGCAGTGAGAGCTGAGATCGGCTGCTTGTTATATTATCTCTCAGTACAATGTATCAGGCTTAGCTGTTACAGTAACTGACTGTAACAGCTCCCAGAGTTTCAGTAAAACAAGGAAATAATATTGTTCTAATCTTTATATATAAAAATATTATTTACTAGTTTTACTGAAACTCTGAGCACTGTGAGCAGCAGTCAGTTACTGTAACTGCTCTGCCTGACACATTGTGCTGAGCGTGAAAGATACTGTAACAAGCAACGATCTCAGCCCTCTGAGGAGCCACTACAATAGTAATTGTATCCACTGGTTTTCGGATGAATGAAATTAGTTTTCATACTAAAGAACTGAAAACGAATTTCTTTAGCAACTAAATAAATTGCATTTTAGGACTAATCCATTAGTTCAAAACGAAATTTTGTGCTGTGCACATGTCTATTTATCAAGACATTTTGCAGGAAAACGTAAGACCATCTGTCCGCCAACTGAAGCTCCGCAGAGGATGGGTGATGCAATAGGACAATGACCCAAAGCATACAAGTAATTCAACAAAAGAATGGCTTGAACAAAACAAAATATGCCTTCTGGAGTGGCCCAGTCAGAGTCCTGACCTCAACCCGATTGAAATGCTGTGGCATGACCTTAAGAGAGCGATTCACACCAGACATCCCAAGAATATTGTTACACTGAAACAGTTTTGTGAAGAGGAGTGGTCCAAAATTACTCCAGATCGTTGTGCAGGTCTGATCTGCAACTGCAGGAAACATTTGGTTGAGGTTATTGCTGCCAAACGAGGGTCAACCAGTTATTAAGTCCAAAGGTTCACATACTTTTTCCACCCTGCACTGTGAACATGTTCTGTTCAATAAAAACATGAAAACATATAATGTTTGTGTTGTATTATTTTAAGCAGACTGTGTTTTTCAAATTGTTGTGACTTAGATGAAGATCCGAGCACATTTTATGACCAATTCATGCAAAACTCCACGTAATCCCTAAGGGTTCACATACTTTTTCTTGCCACTGTAGCTGTGCCCAGAACTTTCAGAGATGTACCACTCACACTCACTAGATTAGCATTCAATTTATCTAATCTAGGTTTACTGGTGGATAGACATGTGCACAGCACAAAATTTCGTTTTGAACTAATGGATTAGTCCTAAAATGCAATTTATTTAGTTGCCAAAGAAATTCGTTCTCAGCTCTTTAGTATGAAAACTAATTTCATTCATACGAAAACCAGTGGAAACAATTACTATTGTAGTGGCTCCTCAGAGGACTGAGATTGCTGCTTGTTACAGTATCTCTCACTCTCAGCACAATGTGTCAGGCAAAGCTGTTACAGTAATTGACTGCTGCTCATCACAGTGCTCAGTTTCAGTAAAACTAGTAAATAATATTTTTTATAAATAAGAGGTTAGAACAATATTATTTCCTTGTTTTACTGAAACTCTGAGCGCTGTTACAGTCAGTTATTGTAACAGCTGAGCCTGATACATTGTACTGAGAGATAATATAACAAGCAGCCGATCTCAACGCTCACTGCCACTGGATTTAAAGGGCTTAAAAAAGTCTCCTCTCTGTTTAATGTATATCACATCCTCCTGCATTAATTAATACCCCTCTCTGTATAACGTATAAAACATCCACCTGCATTAATTAATACTAGGGATGAGCTGTTCGGGTTCGGACGGTTTGGTGTTCGACCCGAACTTTGGCAGTTCGAAAGTTTGAGAATTTCGAACTTTTTGGGCGTGTTCGGTTCGGGTTCTAAAAAAAAAAAGACATTTTGAAAAAAGTATAGAAAATGCTTAAAAAAATACTAAAAAATCTAGAAATAAAGAGACTCTTTACTGCAGAATATTATAAGCAACGGTTTATTAGATATTGAATTAAAAACTAATGTGTACGTGGAAAGATTATCAACTCTAAGGCTAGGGTCAGACAAACGCATTTTTCGCGTTGTCCGTGAAAAAGTGCGTTCGAACGAATGGACGTATTTTTTCACTGAATACGCGATAGCGGTCATACGATGCGCATTTTCGTCCGTGATTTTGTACGGATCATCAATAAAACACTTTTTGTGTCTGGACGTTATGTTAGCCGGACATTAGCAGCGTCTGACGTCTCCTAATCACACACACACACCGGTATGCGGCCGCAGCGCACTCTGTACGTCAGTAGTAGCGGTTTGACGTTCTCGAAAAAAATGCGTTCGTTGGCCACTTGCGTTGCACGGACGAACTTTCGTGCGGCCGTTCGTCGTATGTTCCCCGGCATTGGAAGTCATTTGCTGCTAGCACGGCCGTAATTTCGTGCGGCTTAGGCTAGGGTCAGAGTGGGGCAGTCGGAACGCGCGTGCAGGCGCACTAAATCACGGCGGCAGTAGCAGCACATAACGGCCAATGACGGCCAATATACGCAGTACGTGCGTACGAAAGTGCGCCGACACCACGCAACCGGCAAATGAACGCATTTTTATCAGAACGTGAAACCGCTGCTACTGACGTACAAAGTGCGCTGCGGCCGCATAGCAGCGTGTGTGCGTGATTAGGAGATGTCAGACGCTGCTAGTGTGCGGCCTACATAACGTTCAAACAGCCGGATTTCCCTAGACTTCTTTTCACCCCATCGTCATGAAATACGTCCAGAATTGCGCATCGTCTGACCACTTAAGCGTATTCCGTGAAAAAATGCGTGCGCACGCATCGACGTACATTTTGACGGTGGCTGCAGAAAATGCGCTCATCTGTCCCTAGCCTAAACGCACGTGAAAAATGCGTTAGTCTGACCCTAGCCTAAATGACCTCTGTTCACAAACGGGCATAACACCAGGTGTTTTTAGTCTGGTAATCAATTTTATACATTGTACAATATACTGAGGGTGGGGTGGTGTCTGCTTCCGATTGAGATTTGAGAATTAATTTCCCTAAAACATCCTAATATGCTGCATTTAACTGGTGTTTGAAAAAAATCTAAAGCAATGTTATTTTTCCCCTCGGGATTAAACATTCACAGGGTTATTCAGAGAGCGGTGAAAAGCAGGAGAATAACTGGAGAAGTGAAAATTCTAGGTCAAAATAGCCAAACCAGAAAAATTCTACCATTTATCTCACTTTCCAAATCGGCTATTTGGTCTAGATTGTTCTCTTCTCTTGCCAGTTCTCCTGGCTTTCACCTCTCTCTCAGGGTTGTTCAGAGAAAGGTGAAAACCAGGAGAATGGCAGGAAAAGAGAACAATCTGGACCAAATAGCCGATTTGGAAAGTGAGATAAGGCTAGGGTCAGACTAACGCATTTTTCGCAGCGACCGTCAAAAAGTGCGTCCGAACGCATTGCCGTATTTTTTCACGGATTGCGCGAAAACAGTCATACGATGCGCATTTTTGTGCGTGATTTTTTACGGATCCAAACCAGGAAACTTTGGGTGTCTGGACGTTATGTTGGCCGGACATGAGCAGGGTCTGACGTCTCCAAATCACGCACACACGCCGCTAGTGGACGCAGCGCACTCTGTACGTCCGTACTAGCGGTTCTGCGTTCTCAAAAAAATGCGTTCATTTTCCACTTGCGTTGCGCAGCCGGACTTTCGTGCGACCATACTTCGTATATTGGCCGTCATTGCCCGTCATTTGCTGCTAGTGTGGCCGTGATTAAGTGCGCCTAAACGCACGTTAAAAATTCGCTAGTCTGACCCTAGCCTAAATGGGAGAATTTTTCTGGTTTGGCTATCTTGACCTCGAATTTTCCATTCTCCAGTCGTTCTCCTGCTCTTCACCGCTCTCTGAATAACCCTGACAGGGTTATTCAGAGAAAGGTGAAACTCAGGAGAATGACTGGAGAATGGAAAATTCTAGGTCAAAATAGCCGAACCAGAAAAATTCTCCCATTTATCTCACTTTCCAAATCGGCTTTTTGGTCTAGAAGTTTCCATTCTCCTGCTTTTCACCGCCAAAAAATCAGTAAACTTTTTCTGCGTGTCCGAAAATGTCTCCTCTTTTCATACAGACTGCCGCCCCAAGCAGTTGTTTATGGATAGATTAAAGGAAAAGCATTTACCGTCATTTGAAATGTCATTTTTTGGTTTTTACATATTTCTATACATCCTAGAAATCTGCCACTTCACGGGCAGGTTATGGGGACCTCCTAGGCACGATATTTGAAGGAATTTTTCGTTTTTATTTTTAACCCTTATTTCATGGAAAACTCACTGTCCCTTTAAAAATGGTTTTTTTTTAACTTTTTGTCCTTGTTTCCTGTCCCCCAGGGCACTACCCGGACCCCCATACACCTTTTATGGCAAATATGTAGCATATATGCCCTCTTGGAGGGCACTCCAAAAAACCGAATTTTCAGCCCCATTGACTTGCATGGGGGTTCGGGTTCGGGTTCGGTCCCGAACAAATGGGAAGTTCGGGCTCGAACCGAACTCGGGGATTGTTCGGCTTATCCCTAATTAGTACCCCTCTCTGTATAATGTATAGAACATCCTCCTGATTTAATTAATGCCCCTCTCTGTATAGAACATCCTACTGCATGTGGAGGGTGCAGAACTTCAGAATGCAATGCTTATCCAGCACAGGAGAGGGAACGTTTACTTAAGCTTTGTATCTCTGTGGGGAGACACAGGAATATAAAAGCAGGGGAGAGGGAAAATATTAACGTAATTCGGTCTGAAAGCTCAGATAAAGAGATGACTGGTGCAAATTTATTTTTATAATAAAATGAAGCACTTTAAATCCAGGGAAAACATTCAAATAAATCACACTGAAGGCTCATAATGACAGAGTAACTGTGAGAGCTGGATACTAAATGTATCAGACGTAAAAAAAAACATTATAACAAGCAGCACTGGGAGAGGAGAGGGACTTTATATAAAAGTGTATTATAGATGAGGAAAGGGGAATAGTGCTCCTGAATAATATAAAATGTATCAGACCTAAGCCCCTATTATGCAGAGCGGGAGGGGAGATAACACACGTTTTTATAAAGTCCCTCTCTTCTCCCAGCGCTGCTTGTTATAAAGGGGTTTTTACTATCCAGCCCTTCTCTGTCATTAACTTTCAGTGTGATTTTATTTGAAGGTTTTCCCTCTCCAGCTGATTTTATCATCTTGTCTGCCTCATAGACATGCAAGGGTTAAGTAAAGGTTTCCTCTCCTGTGCTGGCTGTCTGTGCTGCGAGTGAGTATTCTGGAGCTCTATCACTGTCAGATTTTCGTGTAGGGGTCGGGAAGGATTACGCATACAAACCTTTTCTGTAGCTTTGCGATGTTGCACTCTTCATTGCTGGTCTCCTCACTCATCAATGTAATATCACAAAAAGGACTGAAACTAAAATGTAGTGCATTTTATTTTAGTTTCTTTCATTTTTTGTACTGAGCAGTTTCGTTTCTCTTGAGTCAAATGAAAACTAAATTATCCCAAAATTTGGACTAAATCATTTTAGTACTAAAACGAATGCACATGTCTACTGGTGGACAGTTCTTGAACCTGATCAAAATAACTAGATGATACCAATGTAACCTGGCTTCCTGTGTCTAGCAGAGACATGATATGTGGTAAATTATCCTGTAATTCACATAATATCAGTCTTCAATGCTATACAATTTACAGAGAAATTTAGAGTGAGATATGAAATTAGGTTTTGTACAGATTTTACCCACAGCCTTTCCTTTCTCAGGAATGCTTTTACCGGCAACTGGGCTGTCCTTCTCGGATTCAGTCTTCTCAGTTTGCTCAGACTTAGGCTGGAGAGCTAAAATAAATTTTCCTTCTCTTGGCAGGGAAGGGGTTAAATCATCAACCATACAAACATTTGTATTAACCATTTCATCATCACTTTCTGGTAAATTGTCATGGACACTGGTTATTTCATCAGAATCATCATTTAGTCACTGGTTGGGCGGGGCTGCAGATGTCGCATCACTTACTACCTGACCAGGGTTATTTCCAGTCATCAACTGAGTGATCTGATCCAGTTTTTCTGTCAGCACATGGAAATTATCCTGCATTTGGCCGATACGCTGGCGTACATTATATCTCCACTTTCTATTCGTCCTTGGACGAAGCTCCTGCATTCTCTGACTCATCAGATTCAGTTTTACCTCGGGTCGCTTCCTGTCTAGGCACAATTTCCCTTGATTTAACCCACTGACTTCTAGGTACCCATTGCTTCCTAGGTTGAAATTTACTTCCTGAATTTTCTCTGACAAATCCTCTTTCCTGATCTGGCTTGGATTTTTCTACCTTAGGTTTTGAATCTCTCACGACCTCCGCGTAGCTCTTTTTTTCTGGGATTCAAATTTAATGTCACCCTTTTTGACATAAGTTTCCGCTATTTCCTCAGGTGAATTTTTACTTTTCCCCTGGGCTTCTTCACTATATTCAAATACAGTAAAGAAGGTCATACTTTCTTTTAGAACCCAATCCAAACCATTCCTCGGGTCATAATCCCTTGCCAAAATAACCTTTTAAATAGGGATGCACCGATACCACTTTTTTAAGATCGAGTACGAGTACCAATACTTTTTTTCAAGTACTCACCGATACCGAGTACCGATACTTTTATTTTATGTCATGTGACCACTTTCCAATAAGAATAGACCTCATATAAAAATGTCCCCAGCTCACATGTATATATCCCCCCCAAGATATATAAATATATACAGAATGCCCCAGCTCTCATGGATATTGCCCCAGCACATGGATATTGCCCCCAGGACATGGATATTGCCCCCAGCTCATGGATATTGCCCCCCAGCTCATGGATATTGCCTCCCCAGCTCATAGATATTTGCCCCCAAGCTCTCATGGATATTTTCCCCCCAGCTCATGGATATTGCCTCCCCAGCTCATGGATATTTGCCCCCCAAGCTCTCATGGATATATGCCCCAGCTCATGGATATTGCCCCCAGCTCAGACCCCAGACCAGACATGGGGCGGCTGTTCGAATGCTATGTCGGCATTTGGACAGCCGCCCCTGGAGCTCTCCGGCATACTTACCTTCCCGAGCGGCGCCGACTAAGTCTTCGCGCGTGCGCTCGTTGAAGGATCCCAGCCGCGATCACGTGGGACTCCCACGTGATCGCAGCTGGGGTCCTTCAACCTGCGGAAGCTTTCCCGGCGCCGCTCAGGAAGGTAAGTATGCCAGAGAGCTCCAGGGGCGGCTGTCCGAATACCGATAGAGTATTCGGACAGCCGCCCAAGCCCCTCGGATGCCGGCAAGCCGGCTCAATGCCGGCTTCCGGTATCGGGGGAAAGTATCGGGGGTACTGCAGGAGTACTAGTATCAGTATCGGTGTAATCCTACTTTTAAAAATAAAAATTGGGCAATGCGTCATAAAATAATTGGATAAATTCAGGGTTTTCAGAATCTGGTTTTCTTTCAGCAAAGCTGTACGCATTTTTAAAGACTGAAAGAAATTCACGGGGGCTTTGACTAGGTCTGCATTTTAGAGTTAAAATAGCTCTTTTCGCAGCTAGGCTAGTGCGGTGAGGCCCAAATTCTGATTTGACGTCAGAGACCATTTTACTCCAATTATATATACCAGATTCTTTCAAAGACTGAAAGAAATGTCTATATTTGCCTTCAAAGACCCATGGGATAAACTCAATTTTCTGAGTATCTGAATTGATACCTAGAAGAGATAAATTAGAAAGAGGTAGTCTCAAGAATTGACTACCTAAAGCCGAGCTTTTAAAATATAGAGCCCGGAACCACAAGGGAATTAACCCAAATTTTTAGACAAAGGACCTCTCCAACATAGAGGTTCCTGGCTAGGACCATTTACATTTAAAACCTAATCTTTAATATTGAAACATATAACATAAAGCCTACAGAAGGTATACAACACGGACAAAAAAAGACGTATTAAAACCAAAAACAATAATGATTATAATCACTCCTTAATTATATTGTGAATTACCTCTGAAAGTGATTATATTTCGAAATGATATTATCCACCCTGTATTAAATCCATTAAGATAACTCCTTTATATATAGAGCATTTAAATTCAAAAGAGCATAACTGGATATAGGGTACCCTTTTAAGGATACTATTGTTGATCTCTTTCCGGTGTGGTTTAATTACTTAGTATGCACAGGATTCCAATGAAGTAAGCCATTAGGATCATATAAGGCTATACAGAGTCTATGATATATTTCTGATTAGAACCGATCTCCACCACCTCTGCCTTTTGGCATAATGGTTATCCTATATTGTGTCGGGTATATTAGAGACAAAGGTTATGTCGGGTATATTAGAGAGACAAAGGATTTAAAATGGATGCTTGTAGCCATTTTGTTTTTAAAGACAGTTTTTCTTTCAAAATTTCTTTACGTTTAGAAATGAACGAGATTTTTTTTTACAGAGTTCATTCCTGGGTGAAGTCTTTCCAGACATGAAGGAACCTAGAATGAATGTTGTGTGAGATAATGCTAAGACGTGTCATAAGTAAATTTATTGGTCTGTCTTAACCCTTTCGCTGCTGAGGCTTTTCCCGCCCCTGTGCTGAGGTCATTTTTACTGGTTTTGCTCATCATATTTAAACATGTTTTGAAGGCTTATTTTAGTATATGACCCAGACATATTATATATTGTTCTGTCCGTCAGACTCGGCAGATTCATAATATGTCATTATTATATGTATACGTCATGACCTGTCTGTATATTATAACAAAAAATGCAATAAAATATGATTTTTCAATAATTTACAATGTGTAAAGTGTTTTTCACATTTTAACATGCGAGCAATTGCGGTTATATTTTGTATGGGGTGCGCTTGTTAAAAAAATTAGAGATGGGGTCTCGTTACATTTTTTTTGGGGAAAATTACACGATTTTTACAAACGCACCGCATACAAAAATCGTTAGTGCAGCATCATTGTTCACATTATAATTGAAATGGGAACAATATTGCTGCATTAACAAATCAAAAAAAGAAAAAAAACTTGTTTATTTTTTTTTTTATAATTTTTTTTAAATATTTTTTTTTTTACAAACTTTTTCACTTTCGTGTTTGGTATCGTTGGAACGGCCATGCTCTTGCCGATCCAACAATACCAAACTTTAACCCCTAGCTGCCACGGATCGGGAGATAGGGAGTTCATTGGAACTCCCTATCTCCACCATTGGTGGCAGCTAGGGGTTAACTCCAGGACTGGCGTCATCGTGCTATGCACGATGACGCCAGTCCTCAGGGGGAGTTCCTGGAGGCTTGGCCGACATCCAAGATGTCGGCCAGCTCCGGGAAAGGATCACGAACCGGCGCTTTTCAGCACCGATTCGAGATCCGGCTCCCCAGGGGTTAATGCCAGGTACCATTTGGAAGGGCAGGCTGTGCCCTTCCAAATGGTGCCTGGGTTAACCCCCGCAACGCCGCCAATCGGGAGGGAGAGAGGTCCGAAGGACCTCCCCCCTCCCTTTCAGGCGCCTCCTCTGCACATGCGGGGGGGCGCCTGAATTAGGTGTCATCGTGCCCCCGCGATGACACCTAATTAGCCCGGCGGCGGTTCCGGATGCTGGGCTGACATCGAGGATGTCAGCCCGCACCGGGGGGGCCAGCGATCGGCCGGAACCCGGCCGAACGCTGACCCCAAAGGCTGAACGCGCTCAGCGCGTCCACCGCATGGAACGTGACATGCGGTTGGACGCGCTGAGCGCGTCCACCGCAGCGAAGTGGTTACGTTTTTAAAACAAAAGAGATTTTGTCTTTGGGTATAGGAATAAGAGTTAAATATTCTGTAATATAGAATTATATTCACAAAATATATGTTTATAATCAAGGTATATTTTATTATAATTACAGTATGAAATATATGCTCCAATAAATATTGTAGAAAGTATAATTGGTAAATAATAAAAATTACTAAAGAATAGATTCTGTGAGTTAACCAGGAAAGAATTTAGCTGATAAAAGCAACCAAAAGGGAGGAGAGCTATAAATCAGATGGAGACACTGTGTTTAAAGTGACTGAGAAGAGAAGGTCTTTTGTAAGTCAGTCTGACCTTTTTGACCCAAGATAAGATATTAAAAAGAAATGGTGGAATTAATTGGAATTAATTTAAGAAGTGCAATACTGCCCTCTAGAGGATAGTAAAAATAATGATTCATATTAGTATTAATTAACCATGACGTCAAATTGGCTATAATAAGCGGCAAGGCTCTTTGTGAGGCAGTCGGAGATTCCAGCAGACAGAGACTCACATCGCAATGCATTAGACATGACACTCTGAGAGTCCAAGATTCCAACACTCAGACTCACACTACGATGCAGGCAGATCCCAAGACATGAGGCAATCAAGATTCTCACTAAATTTCTGACTCTCACCAACTCTCTAACTCACATGCATTGATTATCTGATCGATAATTTTCACACATTCCAAGAATTACTACATCAGGAATTCCAAGGCAGACTTATCAACATCCAAATTGGACAGGTAATGTATGAAATAAGGAATTAATGTAAAAATATATTTGTAGAGATTTTTGCAACGTAGACTGCGACTTCTCAGATACGGTTAAAATCCAAATTCTAAGTAATTCTATTCTGCAGATAGAAATATGAAGAAGTGGATATAAGGATTTATTCCAAACAGAAATGTTGCAAGATTGATACCAATATATATATTGAATTTGGAAATTACTGTGATTAAAATTAATAAGGAATTCTATAACTACAAAATAAAAAGCAAAAGATTAGAAATTTAATTCTCGAGATTAGGGCAGGATTCACTAAATAAGTTTTTATTACTTATCATCAAATTATCTCATCTTTTGTTGATCCATGTAGCATAGAGATACAGTTGTGTTCAAAATTATTCAACCCCCACTGAAATTGAGTGTTTTGGCCAGTTTGACATTGATTTTGATCATTCAGTCATCTTGCTTACAATTAAATCAAAGCGGCACGTGTAGGTCAGACAAATATAACATAACATTTATAATGAAATAACCACAAATGTCTTTTCTGTGCTCACATCATTATCAGTTTTATTCAACCCCCAAGTGACATTCAATCTTAGTACTTAGTACAACATCCTTTTACAGTTATAACAGCTTTTAAACGTGAAGCATAGCTTGACACAAGTGTCTTGCAGCGATCTACGGGTATCTTCACCAATTCGTCATGGGCAAAAGCCTCCAGTTCAGTCACATTCTTAGGCTTGCGCACTGCAACTGCTTTCTTTAAGTCCCACCAGAGGTTCTCAATCGGATTTAAGTCAGGTGACTGCGATGGCCACTCCAAAATGTTCCAGCCTTTAATCTGCAACCATGCTCTAGTGGACTTGGAGGTATGCTTGGGATCATTGTCCTGTTGAAAGGTCCAACGTCTCCCAAGCCTCAGGTTTGTGACGGACTGCATCACATTGTCATCCAATATCTCCTGGTACTGAAGAGAATTCATGGTACCTTGCACACGCTGAAGCTTCCCTGTACCTGCAGAAGCAAAACAGCCCCAAAGCATGATTGACCCCCCGCCATGCTTCACAGTAGGCAAGGTGTTCTTTTCTTCATAGGCCTTGTTCTTCCTCCTCCAAACATAGCGTTGATCCATGGGCCCAAACAGTTCTAATTTTGTTTCATCAGTCCATAGAACACTATCCCAAAACTTCTGTGGTTTGTCCACATGACTTTTGGCATACTGCAGTCGACTCTTCTTATTCTTTGGAGACAGCAAGGGGGTGCGCCTGGGAGTTCTGGCATGGAGGCCTTCATTATGCAGTGTGCGCCGTATTGTCTGAGCTGAAACTTCAGTACCCACATCTGACAAATCTTTTCGCAGTTCCTCAGCAGTCGCACGGGGACTTTTCTCCACTCTACGCTTCACGTAGCGCACAGCAGTCGAAGTCAGCATCTTCTTTCTGCCACGACCAGGTAGCGTTTCAACAGTGCCCTTTGCCTTGAATTTGCGAATGATGCTTCCTATGGTCTCTCTTGGTATGTTTAACATCTTTGCAATCTTCTTATAGCCATTGCCCTTCCTGTGAAGAGTAATCACCTCTTCTCTTGTCTTCCTGGACCATTCTCTTGACTTCACCATGTTTGTAGCCACACCAGTAAATGTCTAGAAGGAGCTGAGTATCACAGTCATTTTAAAGCTGCCTAATTGGTGCTTATTATGCTTTATTGCTGCTCCGTGACATCCACAGGTGTTTTCAATACCTGATTGGAAACACTTGAATGAACCTCTGTTCTTCAGAGTGGTAGTCTTTAAGGGGTTGAATAATTGTGTCAATGAAGAATTCACAAAAGAAACATTTACTACTGTATTACAAAACCAATTGATGTCATTTTAGTTGCATATGGTTCTTTAAAAAGTCCTTGTAGGATTTCATTCTGAATACAATTACAAATGTACACTAAATTCCCTAAAACCCTTTACAGCATTGGGGGTTGAATAATTTTGAACACAACTGTATATATATATCTATAAGAGCTGGCTGGTTAAACATTGTTTGCTGGGAAATGCATGTTGTATTGAGCGGAAATGTTTATTAACCATTTGTGTATTAGTTACTAACTGATAAGGTAAATGATATTAATCATATATGCAGTTACTAACCGGAGATACATATATTGTGAAGCTAGTTTTTATATGCTGGATTGTGGTTTATAAATTTTTGTTCATGATATGAGATTTGAAATTTTTTTGTATACGTAATAAATATATATATATTTTTATCCAATTATTTATTATTGTATTTTTTAAAGCAAACACAGACAATTAAAAGAATTCAGGATAATTTCTAAGAGATATAGACGATTGATATTTGTGTCTCGTATAAGTTTCTTACGAAATAATAATCCCTGATATATTGGAGGCAACTGCCGAGGTAGGTCCAGTAAGTCCAATATAGACATATTGGAGGCTTGGCTGATAAATCCAATATATATAAACGTGTTGTATTCACGTGCAGAGATTATATCCGACAATTGGCATAGTTACTTAATCAATTAAACAAAGTCTCAATCGCCTTAATTAACCTAATCAATCTTCATTCAGCAAAATTCTTAATTAGTCACAAGTCTTAGCATTCCAAGATTATATAGATAAATACTGTTTGAAGATAATGATCCAGCTCAATAGGCAATGCTGTGATTTTAAAGTTTACAATCGACCATTGAAAAAAATGTGGTTCATCAGTTCGATCGCCATTCTTAAACCATTATTTTAATGCACTATGGATCACAACCTTCTGTAAATCATCTGATAATACAAATTTTTACTAAGATTTGCTCGACCAAGTATCGGTATCATATATTACTTAGATTTAATTGTGTGTTGAAGCGTTTATTACTTAATATTTCATTGCTTCAACAGTAATACATTCAGATTTAACACTGTGATCATTGATTCTGATCCCCGATCATATACATCGAATACTTATTACTTATTACGTTGTTGAAGCTTTTGCTTATGCTATATCTTAAGGCGCACTTTTAAACTAAGACCATACAATGTTAATCTCTATTGTCTGAATCCTTAATTTCTGCCCTCATTAAACCACAGAAGGAGGAAAGACTAGCGGTTCTAATTATTCATGAACTCTCCTTTTGTTATCAAGTCTCGATAAACATACTATTAATTCGGGTGTAAATAACCCACCAAAATCTTATTGTATCAGAGAAATCATTCAATCATAATATCATTTTGAATTCTTTGCAATAAAATTTTCAATCATTCATTGGTATCTTGTATTAAGATTTTGATCATTCATTTAGCAAGATTTTAGTGGGTTATTTACACCCGAATTAATAGTATGTTTATCGAGCATAATTAGAAACATTTGATTGTAATACTTTTATCCAATCAAGCAAATCATCTGAGACGTGTAACTTGTCTTTTAGATAAGACATAACATCTATCAACACAATTTGGGTGGCATGTATATGTACATCATCTTCATTAGTGATGTCACAAGTCTCAGATTCTGACTGACATTTTGTACGCCGTTTAATAGACGACCGTTAAACCACAAGTCAAAATACAACAACAAAGAGTCAAAATATATATATATTCTACCTCCTATCTGTATCAGACAGTACTGGCAGTATTATTCCAAACAAAAAACTACAATCTCAGCTCAGTGCCTCCATATATGTCGGAGATATTACAGGTAAGAAATTTATACGAGATATAAACCTCAATCGTCTATATTTCTCAGTTCTAAATTCTTTTATTGTATGTGTTTTGCTTTAAAAAACTAATACCACCCAGCTTAGATAAAAATATATATTACGTATACAGAAAAAACTTAAATCTCATAACATGATCAAAAATGTATAGAACACAACAACATTAATCCATCAGCACACAGATTACTAGCTCCCCAATATATGTATCTCCTGTTAGTAACTGCATATATGATTAATATCATTTACCTTATCAGTTAGTAACTACACACAGATGGTTAATAAACATTTCTGCTTAAAGAAAACAATTAACATGTATTCCCAGCACCAGTTTAAAACAAGCTAGTATCTTTTAGATATATACAGTATATGTATATTTCTCCTGTGCTCTTGGATTAACAAAAGATAAACTATTTCTAGAATAAGTAATAAAAATTTATTTAGTGAATCCTCCCCTAATAATGAGAATTAAGCTTCTAATCTTCTGCTTTTTAGATTGTAGGTTATATAATTCCTTGCCTATTTTCAATCACAGTAACTTCCAAATTCAATATATATATATCTCATTGCAACAAATACTTAGGATAAAATCCTTATACCCGATTCTTCTTCATATCTCTATCTGCAGATTTAGAAATATTTTGAAGATTCTGGATCTATTGTAAGATATACTCCATATATAATTACATTAATTCCTTAATTTTGCTTTCATACATTACCTGTCCAAGATCTGGATTCAATGTTTCTGTAGCTACAGCAGCAATATTCTTTGGATATAATGTATTATTTTGGAATATGTGAAAATTATCAATGTCTGAGAATATCTTATATCATCCCTTATATCAAGGAGATGATAAACGTCAGTGCATAAGAATTTGAAATATGTGTATTCCCATGAGGGAGCATTTAGGTGTGGTAAATGAGGTGTATTGTCCTGGAATCAATGCATTGTGTGTCGTGTCCTGAGATGATCTGAATGCTGCAACGAACAGTGCATGGCAAATTATAGTAAATTTCACGTCCCTCTCTTATCTACCTCCTAATTTAGATATAATGTTTCTTTATGAGGATTCTCCATTTTATTCTTTAAAATGCAATATTTACTACACCACAAGATGGCAGTGTTGATTTTCAAATAAAATCTCACAATTATTTTTAATATTTAGTTGAATCATGACAAGGGTCAAAAGTCAATCTGTCTTATCACTGTCTCACAAAAGAAACTTCTCTGCCTTACAGACTGTCTGGAATTATCATTTTTGATTTAATATTTCTTCTCTCAGCCATTTCAAGGCTTTTACTAAAATACTCCTATATTAATTAACATTCCTTTCTAGTTAAATCAATAGAATACATTTATATTCTTCAGTTAAAACAAATTATTTCTATTCAAATAGTTATATAGTTAAACACTCTTCAAACATCATTTTACTGTGCTACTAAATAATAGTATATTTTATTATAAAAATATATTTCGTGAATATATTTATAAACCTACATAGATATTTTAACTTAAAGATATTTTCTTTATAAAATATTAAATTCAAGGACAAACAAACCTATAAATTGTCTATGACATCTCTTAGCAATTAAACTCGGCAATATATCAAATAAAGACATTTTATCGTCTATAGCATCATAGTCTGGCAATTTAAACCTACATAACTCTTCTAGCTTACCTTCAAATGAATTTATATAAAAATAATATTTTGAGTTCATTTTAAAACTAAGCGAAAGTTGAGAAAGACCTTACATTATAACAAGATGGCTACAGGCGTCCATTTTGTGTTACTCCCTGACAACGCTATAAGTGGCTATTTCCATTTTTGACTTCAAGTTCGCACCCCTGATGGCCCTGTGTCGCTACGCTCTGAACTGGAATTACCGGACTTTCTGGATGCCCTGTCTCTGCCAAAAGACACTCTTGCTACCTGGCCGGATATAACAGCTTTATACAACCCTTTGGCTGGAGCCCCCCACGCACACAGTGTGCCGCCGACGTTCCTCTTCGCTAGGGATGAGATGTTCGGTTCGATCAGTTCAGAGTTCGATTCGAACTTTGGCCGTTCGCAAGTTCGCGAACTTCGAACTTTTTGGCGTGTTCGGTTCGAGTTCGCAAAAAAATTAATAATTTTGAAAAAAGTATAAAAAATGCTTTAAAAATACTAAAAAATCTAGAAATAAAGAGACTCTTTACTGCAGAATATTATAAGCAACGGTTTATTAGATATTGAATTAAAAAATAATGTGTACGTGCAAAGATTCTCACCTCTAAATGACCTGTGTTCTCAAACGTTGTAAACAACAGGTGTTTTTAGTCTGGTCTAATGAATTTGATACATTGTATGTAGAATGAGGGTGTGGTGTGTCTCCTGATGTATCAAACAACACCTGTGCTTCTGAGAAGTGTTCATTTCTCTACTAAATCTTCCTCTGATATGCTGTTTAACCCCTTAACTAACCCTGCATTTCACTGCTGTGTGCTCAGCTAATTTTTACCGCTTTCGCTCATCATGTTTAAACGCAATTTGAAGCCACATTTTATTAAATGACCCAGACATATTAGATATCGTTCTTTCCGGCAGACTCCGCAGATTCATAATATATCATTTTTATATGTATACGTCATGTCCTGCCTGTATTATGACAAAAAATGCAATAAAAATTGAATTTTTAATCATCTGCAGTGTGTAAAGTGTTGTTTTTTTCACATTTTAGCACATGAGCGTTTGAGGTTATGTTTTCTATAGGGTGCGCTTGTACAAAAATTAGAAATGGGGACTTGTTACATTTTGTGGGGGGAATTATGTGATTTATAGCAAACGCACCCCATAGAAAAAAATCATTAGTGCATCATCGTTCACATTATAATTGAAATGTGAACAATATTGCTGCATTAATAAAAATAACACAAAAAAATACATGTTTTTAATTTCTTTTTTTTTACTTTATACCTGGTCATGTTGGGTATCAATCGAAAGGCCATGCTCAGGCCTTTCGATAGACACAGTCCATGACCCCCTAGCTGCCTAGAGATATTGGGGTTCAAATGAACCCCTATCTCCACCAGGGGATTCTGGGCAGCTAGGGGTTCCCCGGCTATCTGTCATCACGCTATGTGTGAGGACGTTAGGCAGTGAGGGGGGACCTGGGGGTGGAGCAGCCATCCAATATGGCGGCCCCCACCGGAGCTAGGCTGCACTTCAGCGCCGCAAGGCATCTCTATACACAGCCCTATCAGCATCTCTATATGAAGGAGGAATGGGCTGGTGAAAAATAGTTTGTATTAAAAGATTATGTGACCTTAACTGATACAATTTTATAAAGTTCACAAAGGGTTAATCTGAGCCGTGTGCAAAGCTCATGTCCTGAGTGCAAAAGAAGTTTGTCCAGTTGTCCAGCAAGCAAGACCCCCCAGGGCATGAGCCGATACCATGATTCCGGAATAGATTCGAGGGAACGGCTACTAATGAGATTCTGGTCTTTTGTTATCTATTATCTGTAAATCTATACCACCAACGTGAAAGGTTTCACTCGTCATCGGGTCTATAAAATGTATATGCAAAAGTGCATCGGGACCCGGTGCTTGTCGTCCTGCCATGATGCCACTGAGTCTCGGTGAATAAATCCTGACTTCCTGAAGAATCTCTGTCTGGGTATTATTTCTCCGCCGCGGCACGAAATATCTAATAATCTGATTCCTATTTCATATACACAGCCTCACAGCATCTCTATACACAACCTCACAGCATCTCTATACACAACCTCATCAGCATCTCTATACACAACCCCATCAGCATCCCCATGAAAGGCACAATATTTGGCTGCACTGACGCCTGTGCCACATTTATATCATTTTAATTTTTTGAACCGCAGGGTCCAACCCTGCTCTCTTCCACAATACCACAAAAGGGTTACGGTGTGAAGGCACTTGCTGCCATGAAAGGCACAATATTTGGCTGCACCTTTACCAGATTCATATCTTTTTAATATAGAACCGCATGGTCCACCCCTGCACTCTTCCACAATACTACAGAGGGGTTACTGTATGAATGCACTTGCTGGCCTGGCACCAAAAGCACAATATCTGGGTGCACTGACGCTTTTACCAGATTCATATCTTTTCAATATAGGATTGCATGCAGGGCCGGCACTGCCACTAGGCGAGCTAGGCGGCCACCTAGAGCGCAGCCCGCCTAGGGCGCAGCGCCGGGCCCGAAAAAAATATTGTGTTTGTGTGTCCTGCTGTCCGCCGCAGGCGCGGCCCGTGGGAGCGGCCGGGGGGCGCTGCAATCTACTCGCGGACCGTGCGAGTGCGACTGACACGCGTGAGTCGTGATGCATCATGCACCCAGGCTCCGCCTCCGCACGCATCATGTCAGCGGCTGACGCGGCGGCGGCGCCGCCTGCAAGTGTTGGGGCTGGCGGCAGCACGCGCACCCCCACCTCAGGCGCCGCTGGAGGAGGCGGAGACTAATCGAGGCAGAATTGCGTCGGAGGAGTGAGACAGACAAAGGAAGCTGCTCTGTCTCCTCGGCTCCTGGAGTCCTGCTGCGCCTGCCTGGCTGTCACTGACTGGGTCGACTGTCTGAATGACATCATCTTCAAGTCGACGACAAGTTACATTCGAGCAGCAGGTATGGGGGGTGCGCAATTTAAAATTGGCAATATATTATATATATAAAAATATGTATGCAACAACAGCATGATGCATCTGTGTGAACTGGCACTAAGGCCCTGCCCTGGGCAATATATACGCATGATGGCGCATCTGTGACTGTCTGTGAGCATGATGTGGGCGGGCCTGGGCAATATATATATAAATGCATGATGTGAGCTGGCCTGGGTGATATATATATATATATATATATATGCATGATGTGGGCTGGCCTGGGCAATATATATATACACATGATGTGGGCTGGCCTGGGTAATATATATATATGCATGATGTGAGCTGGCCTGTGCAATATATATACGCCTGATGTGGGCTGGCCTGGGCCTGGGCAATATATATATGCATGATGTGAGCTGGGCCTGGGCAATATATATATGCATGATGTGAGCTGGCCTGGGCCTGGGCAATATATATATACGCATGATGTGAGTGGGCCTGGGCAATATATATACACATGATGTGAGCTGGCCTGGGCAATATATATTCGCATGATGTGGCCTGGCCTGGACAATATATATACGCATGATGGCGCATCTGTGACTGTGAGCATGATGTGGGCAGGCCTGGGCAATATATATATATATACGCATGATGTGGGCTGGCCTGGGCAATATATATATATACGCATGATGTGAGCTGGCCTGGGCAATATATATACACATGATGTGAGCAGCCCTGGGCCTGGGCAATATATATACGCATGATGTGAGCTGGGCCTGGGCAATATATATACGCATGATGTGAGCTGGCCTGGGCAATATATATATGCATGATGTGGGCTGGCCTGGGCAATATATATACGCATGATGGCGCATCTGTGACTGTCTGTGAGCATGATGTGGGCAGGCCTGGGCAATATATATATACGCATGATGTGAGCTGGCCTGGGCAATATATATATACGCATGATGTGAGCTGGCCTTGGCAATATATATACGCATGATGTGAGCTGGCCTGGGCAATATATATATACGCATGATGTGGGCTGGCCTGGGCAATATATATATACGCATGATGCGGGCTGGCCTGGGCAATATATATATACGCATGATGTGGGCTGGCCTGGGCAATATATAAATATGCATGATGTGAGCTGGCCTGGACAATATATATATACGCATGATGTGAGCTGGCCTGGGCAATATATATATACGCATGATGTGAGCTGGCCTGGGCCTGGGCAATATATATATGCATGATGTGAGCTGGCCTGGGCAATATATACGCATGATGTGGGCTGGCCTGGGCAATATATATATATACGCATGATGTGGGCTGGCCTGGGCAATATATATATATACGCATGATGAAAATTTGCAAACGATAAGGCACGCAAAGTGAAATTTTGATGTGTCTGAAATTGAAACTTGCGGGACAACTCTTATTATTTTTTTTCCGTTAATTTATATTTGTTCAATACAGTTAATTTTAATTTGTTTAATAGAGTTAATTTAAAATGGTTTAATACAGTTTACTTATATTTATTTTACCTTTACTATTGGTGCTTTTCAAACTTTATTCTTAAATAAAAAGAAATTTAGCAGTTTCATGTTGTGTCGTTTTTTTGTGTTTTTTTTGGGGGGGATGCAAGTAGCTGGTCTTGCCTAGGGCGCAAAATAGTCTAGCACCGGCCCTGACCGCATGGTCCACCCCTGCACTCTTCCACAATACCACAGAGTGGTTACTGTATGATGGCACTTGCTGGCTTGGCACCAAAGGCACAATTTCTGGATGCACTGCCACTGACGCCTGTACCAGATTCATATCCTCAGAGGGGTTACTGTGTGACGGCACTGTTGCCGATGCTAAAAGCCCAATTTTAAAGCACCTATTGTTACTTTCATCCAAAGCCTGCATAAGTTTCACCATAATATAGCCAAAAAATCACTAAACTTTTTCTGCGCATCCTAAAATGTCTTTTCATACAGGCTGCCGCCCCAAGCAGTTGTTTATAAATAGATTAAAGGAAAAGCATTTACCTTCATTTGAATGTTTCTATACATCCTAGAAATCCGCCACTTCACGGGCATGTTATGGGGACCCCCTAGGCACAATATTTGAAGGATTTTTTCTCTTTTATGTTTAACCCTTATTTCATGGAAAACTCACTGCCCCTTTAAAAATGTTTTTTTTTAAACTTTTTGTCCTTGTTTCCTGTCCCCCAGGGCACTACCCGGACCCCCATACACCTTTTATGGCAAATATCTAGTATATATGCTCTCTTGGAGGGCACGCTAAAAATCAAATTTTGAGTCCCATTGACTTGTATTGAGTTCGTGTTCGAACATTTGGAAAGTTCGAGTTCGAATGCGAACCGAACTCGGGGGTGTTCGGCTCATCCCTACTCCTCGCAACCACATTCCCTGACTCCCTCCAGACAGCGGATCCCTTGAATCTCGGATGCCGTCGATTTCTCCCCATACACATGGGACAGCCTTCCTTTTGTTTCCTCCCTTGGAAGGGGATACTATTGAACGATTGCTCCTTTACTTTGTTGACCATCTCACCAGCTTGTTGCTCCCCCTCACACTGACGCTGCCGTTGCTTCCCATTTCGATGAGGAACTGTGCCTCTCATAATCTGGGTGATGTCACCTCACCATTGCAAGTACTCCCTCATTGCCTGAGGACCTTATTTGTTTCCATCATTGCTCCCACCCTCCACCCCCCTTTATTTTGCTCAATGGCTGCCCCGATACACCCCCCTCGGTATCCTATGGTTGGTGGATGCCGCACCCGTGTTGCTCCAGAGTGGAATTCTCGGCTTTATGTTCTGACCGGTTTTTTTGCTGTTTATTGTTTAATTGCTAACTATTTTACTTACTTTTGATATCATCAATAGCGGTCTTGTTCTTGGCGCCTCCCCACTTTGCAAGCCTCCCCTGACACCCTGAGATAGTGCCTTTCTACAGTTTATAGTGTAGCAGGTTCCTCGTACCGCTTATTGCGGCGATACCCACGTTACACTTTGGCACACACTCGTCTACCCCTACTTAGGGGACCTTTCTAGTCTTTGTTGTCCCTCACCCTGCCCCCTTCCCTTGTAGTAGCCGAAGCTCTCAATTTCAAATGGTGAACACTTCCAGACCTCTTAAAGTGCTTACGATTAATGCCAAGGGTTTAAATATCCTGGAGAAACGACATGCTGCTTACGGGAATTCCGTTCTACTCATGCAGATGTAGTGCTGGTACAAGAGACCCATTTTGAACTGTCAAAAGCCCCCCGATTTAGCGACCATAAATATCCCACTGGTTTCTTTAGCCACTCCCGTATAGGTAAAGTTTGCGGTACTGCTATTCTGTCCCGAGAACTACCTTTCTCCCTCAAGGACACGAAAATAGACCCCAACGGCCGTTACACCTTTATTAAGGGCTCCTTAAATGACTAGCCCTATACATTAGCATCTACCTGCCAAACAGGGGACAACACAAGGCGTTGCGTACGTTTCTACACACGTTAGCCGATTTTCAGGAGGGGATTGTGGTGTTGGAAGGCGATATTAACCTCCCACTGGATCCTCGATTGGACACCTCTAGAGGAATGACTAGTCTTCCCCATTCTGTTTTACGACACACCCGCCTGTCCCTGAACACCGCCCGGTTGGTTGACTGTTGGCGAGCCCTTCACCCCACCACCCGTGACTACTCGTTCTTCAGTGCCCCTCACCGCTCGTACTCCAAGCTGGACTGTTTATTCCTTCCCTTCGGTCATCTACACCTCCTCCGTTCCGCTCACATTGGCCCCCTGACTTGGTCAGACCATCACCCAGTTACGATTACACTTGACTCTCCCCTTGTTCGCCCGAAAGAGAGACAGTGGCGACTCAATGAGACACTCAACAATCCCCTGATTAAGGAAGGTACCCTACAGAACTTACGACAGTTCTTTGACGAAAACCTCACCCCTGATTCCTCCCCACAAATCATCTGGGAGGCTCATAAGGCAGTGATCGGGGGTTATCTAATTCAGCAGGGCGCAATTAAGAAACGGACCCGCTCCCATCACCCGCATTCGAGCGTTGGAGGAATCCCATAAGCTTTACGTAGATGATACGATCTATTCGGAGCTCCTGGAACTCCGGACGGAACTTAAGTCCCTCCTTAACACTACCGCCCAGAAGGCCTTCCTCACTGCCCGTCGTATTTACTTTGAACACGGGAACAAGTGTGGCAAATTGTTGGCTTGAGCTCTCAGAGAACACCGGCAAAAGCTCTACATCTCCAGACTCCGCACACCACAGGGCTCCCATGTCACCTTGCCGCGCCTTTTCCAAGATCACTTTACTGATCTCTATAACTTGCCTACAGCCTGCTCCCCAACCACACATACCACCATACAGACCTTTCTACGGCACAATGTACACACTAAACTGACCCCGCCCATGCAAATTGCACTGGAAACCACACTAACAATTGAAGAACTCCACAATGAAATCCACCCCCTCCGGTAAAACCCCAGGCCCGGACGGCTTCTCACTCCGCTATTACAAATCTTTCCTCCCCACCCTTGCCCCCGCCTGGCTCTCGGCCTTCAACACTCTCACGCAACCACAACGAACCTTGCCCCCTCAAACTCTGTCCGCCACCATTACCTTAATACCAAAGACAAATAAGGACCCTGACCTTTGTGCCAATTACCGTCCCATCTCCCTCCTGAACCAGGATCTAAAACTCTTTGCCAAAATACTTGCCATGCGAATTGCCCATTATGTCCCGCGCTTAGTGCACCCTGACCAAATGGGCTTTATCCCCGGAAGGGAGGTGAGGGACAATACGGTCAGGGCCATCAGCTTGGCACATGTTGCATCCAGATCCCGCTCTAGCCCTTCTCTTTTGCTCTCTACAGATGCCGAAAAGGCTTTTGACAAGGTCAGTTGGCCCTACTTGTTTCGCACCATTGAACACATGGGATTCGGATCCAACATGCTCGCCTGGATTGGTGCCCTTTACTCGATTCCTAATGTGAGCGTTAATCTTAATGGATCCCTTACCCCCCCCTTTCTCCATCCACAATGGCACCAGGCAAAGCTGCCCCCTCTCCCCATTACTCTTTGTGCTCTCGCTGGAACCACTTCTGCAGGCGGTCAGATCTAACCCCTCTATCCATGGGATAGAAGTGGACGGTAAACAGCATAAGGTGGCCACATACGCGGACGACTTGCTGTTTTTCATCCGCCAGCCCCTGATTACACTTCCCTCCCTAACTGCTCTTCTGCACGAATTTGGCTCTATTAGCAACTATAAAATTAATATGGCAAAATCTGAAATATTAGGACTCACAATCCCTGGCCCCTTTGTAATCTCCTTAAAAGCTCTTTCCCATTTCGCTGGTGCACACACACACTCAATATCTTGGCGTCCATCTCACCCCCGTCCTATCGGACTTATACTCTGCCAACTTTCTCCCACTATTGCGAACAGTGACAACAGATCTTGCTAAATGGGCATTCCCTCACATAACCTGGTTCAGACGTATTAACGTACTTAAGATGAACATTCTCCCGCGCTTGCTTTATTTGTTTCAGACCCTACCAATATCCATACCTAACGTGTTCTTTCAGTCCCTACAGAAAACATTTACCTCCTATGTACGGAATCACCGTAAACCGTGTGTCATGCCTGCTACTGCTCCTGCAGTACGGCCTTCCCAACAGAGAGGGCGCCAGTCTTTGAATCAGGCCACATTGTATGCCACACCTGGTCAGGGATCTAGGCCTTTAAATATCAGTTCCAGTCTGTGCTCTGAGCCCTGACGTGGTTATTTCTAGCCTTCAGCGCGTTTCTACAGCTTATGATTATTGATTTTCTGGTTTGACTTCTGGCTTGTATTTTGACTGTGTTTTCTGCATTATCCCTTGGCATATGTTTACCTCGTGTACCGACCTCTGGCTTGTTTATACTACGATATCTCTCCTGTCCCTAATCTGTACTTCTGTGTATTCTAGATTAGTACCTGGCCATTCTAAGGACCAGCTTCTCAGTTTAGGGTCCTTTCTTGCCTTTCTGGGTTTTGTCTGCGTGCTGGGTGACCCTATATCCTTACATTACGTCAGGGCCATGGACCCTGCAGACATTGCTCAGCAGTTTACTGCTTGCTGTACCCATATAAGGGAGGCTGATGCCAAGATGTATCATTTTGCAATGTTGCTGGAGACGCTCTTGGAGAATACAGAATGCGTGCAGTCTCCTTCACCTGCTCCTATAACCCATTCTGACACTTCGATGGTTAACTCTGCTGTTCCAGTGCAAATGTTGCCCTCTGTTACTTTCAGTGGTGAGGCTGCTGCATGCAGAGGATTTCTGAAGCAAATTGATTTATGTTTTGAGTTAAATCCTCTTATGTGTATAACTGACAGAGCTAAAGTATGTTTTCTTTTTAACCATCTCAGAGACAAGGCCTTAGACTGGGCTACTGCATTTTGGGAGTCTAATGATCAGAATAATAAATAACTACGAGGAATTTGTTTCCACCTTAAAAAGTGTGTTTAACCCTTCCAGAGGAACAAATCCTGCTATGAAACGGTTAATGAGGTTAAGTCAGGGAGACAGAACTGTGTTGGAATACGCTGTTGAATTTCAGACGCTTGCTGCCGAGGTTAATTGGGATAATGAAACTCTGGTGTCCTGTTTTCTGAAGGGTTTATCTGACTCTTTAACCCTTGCTATTACAGCAAGAGATCTTCCTGGGAATCTGAATGATCTAATTCCATTCTGTATGGAGATGGAGGATCAAATCAGGAACATGTGTAAAACAAAAGCGCAACCTAATAGGTTAATGTCGTATGTGTCTCCAGAGCTTAACCCTGCTGCATCTGACAACTCTGTACCTCAACCAATGCAGCCTGGAGAGATTAAACCGTCAGAGGAGAGGGGACTGGTATCAGAGGTCATGACATTATCTCCTTCTGTTTATAGAAAGCGTTGTTACTTTACTATTGGGATTGAGGTGGGTTCCTCCATTATTCAGGTAGATGCACTTCTTGATTCAGGGGCAGAGGAAAATTTTATGGACACTACTTTTGCATTGGAGAAAGGGATTCCCTGTGTGGAAAAAAACCCACCTATAGCTATTCGTGCTATAGATGGCAGACCCCTTTCCAACCCATATATTTCTAAGGAGACCAGTCCTATTTCCATGTCTGTAGGAGTTCTCCATAAAGAGACTGTGGTATGCCAACTCCTATCATCTCCTTCATGTCCTGTTGTTTTGGGGTATCCCTGGTTACAAAAACACAATCCAGTCATAGACTGGAGAAGAAACACTGTTCTGTCATGGAGCAAGTCTTGTTTTGATTCATGCATGATTCCTGTCAAGTCTGTGCACACTATAAATGTACCCACTGCTGCTCCTTTATCTGTATTGGTTCCTATACAGTATGAGGAGGTCAGGGAGGTTTTCAACAAAGGAGGGGCTGAGACTTTACCTGAGCATAGACCTTATGATTGTGCTATTACTCTCCTTCCTGGCACTTTTCCTCCCAAGGGACGAGTGTATCCTCTGTCTCAACATGAAAACCTCATATTAGAGGAGTACATAAAGGATTCCCTTGCTAAGGGCTTCATAAGGAAATCCACATCTCCTGCTGGTGCTGGGTTCTTTTTTGTCTCTAAGAAAGAGGGGGACTTAAGACCTTGCATAGATTATAGGGGTTTAAATAAAATAACTGTGAAAAATGCCTATCTCATTCCATCGATTGCTGAACTCTTTGACAGGTTAAAAGGTTCCCAGATTTTTTCTAAGCTTGATTTAAGAAGCGCGTACAATTTAGTGCGCATTAAGGATGGTGATGAATGGAAAACCGCTTTCAATACCAGATCTGGTCACTACGAGTACCTTGTAATGCCCTTTGGGCTATGTAACGCTCCAGCTGTGTTCCAGGATTTTATAAATGATGTTTTGCGTGATTTCATACACGACTGTGTCATCGTGTATTTGGATGATATACTTATTTACTCACCTGATCTCGCTACTCACCACTTGCAGGTTAAAAAGGTTCTTCAGACGTTGTTGAACAATGGCCTTTACTGCAAATTGGAGAAGTGTCTCTTTGACCAACCTAAGTTAGCATTTCTAGGTTATGTAATTTCCAAAGAGGGATTTTCCATGGACCCGGCTAAACTTACTGCTGTTACTGACTGGCAATGTCCTATAGGGCTAAAAGCTATTCAGAGATTCATAGGGTTCGCCAACTACTACCGCAGGTTCATACTCAATTTCTCCACAATACTGGCACCCATTACCAATATGACCAAGAAGGGAGCCAATACCCGTATTTGGTCCCCTGAAGCCGTTAAAGCCTTTGAGACTCTTAAAGAGGCTTTTTCTACGGCCCCTATACTTGTCCACCCTGATCCAAGGAAGCCTTTCATCCTAGAGGTTGATGCCTCTGAGACAGGAGTAGGAGCTGTTCTTTCCCAAAGAGAATCCCCTGACCAACCACTCAAGCCTTGTGGCTTCTTTTCCAAGAAATTATCTAGTGCTGAACGGAACTATGATATCGGTAACCGAGAACTCCTGGCTATCATTTCTGCTTTGAAGGAGTGGAGACACCTACTTGAAGGAGCTCCTACTCCCACTATGATTCTGACTGACCATAAAAACCTGACCTTTATTGCCGATGCCAAAAGACTGTCATCCCGTCAAGCCCGGTGGTCGATGTTTTTGACTCATTTCAATTACATAATCACCTATAGGCCCGGTAACAGAAATGCGAAGGCAGACGCGCTTTCCAGGCAGTTTGAGGTCACAGAACAGCAAGATAGACCAGTGGAGTCGATTGTTCCTCTGGAGAGAGTAGTGGCAGCTACTCAGCTCACCCTTACTTCTACACTTCTTACTCGTATTCAAGCTATGCAAAGTACAGCTCCTCCTGAGACTCCTTCTGACAAGTTGTTTGTTCCTGACGCAGAAAGAAAGGACTACTCTCTTGTTATCATCCTCCAGGCCAGCCGGTCATCCTGGTATAAAAAGGACATTGTCAGCCCTTACACCGATGTACTTGGTGGCCAGACATTGCCAAGGATGTGAGAGAATATGTACAGGCATGTGTGGTATGTGCACAATCCAAAGCCTCTACTCAATGTCCTGCAGGGCTATTGCAACCACTAGCCATCCCTGACAAACCATGGTCACATATTTCTATGGATTTCATAGTAGATTTGCCACCTTCTGAAGGCATACAGTGATTTTGACCATTGTTGATCGCTTTACTAAAATGGTTCATCTGGTTCCTCTCAAGAAATTGCCAACATCTAAAGGTCTAGCCAACATATTTGCCAAAGAGGTATTCAGATTACATGGTTTGCCTCATGAAATTGTCTCTGATCGGGGTCCACAGTTCATTTCTAGATTTTGGAGAAATTTCTGTTCACAGTTGGCATTAAAGTATCATTTTCTTCTGCTTATCACCCACAGTCCAATGGAGCTGCCGAACGTGCCAATCAGTCTAGTGAGAACTACATTCGTAGCTTCTCTTCTCAAGGGCAAGATGATTGGGTATCTTTGCTTCCTTGGGCTGAATTTGCTCCTGAACAGTAATGGTTAATGCCTCGTCTGGTCACTCCCCGTTTAATGTTGCCCATGGTTTCCAGCCTACTTTTTTGCCATCCCCTAGTGCTGACACTGGTCTTCCTGACTTGGACTCCTATGTTCAGTCTCTTCATAAAGTGTGGACTTTGGTACGTTCCACCTCTGTCACGCTGCAGGTCCAACAGAAGACCTATGCAGATAGGCATAGGCGGATGGGTCCTTCCTATGTTCCAGGCCAGAGAGTCTGTTGCCCCTACCCGTAACATTAAGTTACGTGTGCCATCAATGAAATTTGCTCCGTGGTACATTGGTCCATTCAAAGTCCTAAGACGTATCAACGAAGTCATTATGCACGCGGACCTACCTGCATACCCTCCGTATACCGAATACCTTTCACACCTCCTTGTTGAAGCCCCTTCTGTGCAATCGGTTCACCACTGTTATTCCTCGACCACGTCCTGTACTGGTCCAGGGACAAGAAGAATTTGAGGTCCAGTCCATTGTTGATTCCCGTCATTCCGTGGTGGTCTTCAATATTTGGTGCACTGGAGAGGGTATGGCCCGGAGGAACGCTCATGGGTTCCAACTTCTGATCTCCATGCCCCCGTCTGGTCCGTGCCTTTCACCATTCTCATCCCACTGCTCCGGGATCTCGGCGCCCAGAGGGCGCTCGTGGAGGGGGGGTACTGTCATGCCTGCTACTGCTCCTGCAGTACGGCCTTCCCAACAGAGAGGGCGCCAGTCTTTGAATCAGGCCACATTGTATGCCACACCTGGTCAGGGATCTAGGCCTTTAAATATCAGTTCCAGTCTGTGCTCTGAGCCCTGACGTGGTTATTTCTAGCCTTCAGCGCGTTTCTACAGCTTATGATTATTGATTTTCTGGTTTGACTTCTGGCTTGTATTTTGACTGTGTTTTCTGCATTATCCCTTGGCATATGTTTACCTCGTGTACCGACCTCTGGCTTGTTTATACTACGATATCTCTCCTGTCCCTAATCTGTACTTCTGTGTATTCTAGATTAGTACCTGGCCATTCTAAGGACCAGCTTCTCAGTTTAGGGTCCTTTCTTGCCTTTCTGGGTTTTGTCTGCGTGCTGGGTGACCCTATATCCTTACACCGTGCCTTCGATTTGCGTTACTAACTACGCAAAAGTCTGCTGGGGGACTAGCTCTGCCCCATGCCTGTCGATATTATCAAGCAGTCCACTGGCAGCGTATCTTGGAATGGACGTCAGGTTCTAGCCAGAAACTGTGGGTCTCGTTGAGAAATCAATGGCAGAGGGACCCCTTGCCTCCCTTCCCTGGCTGACTGGCACTAACGCACCCTTCAGCACACCTAATCATCCCACCATCTCTACCACGCTCAGAGTTTGGAAGACACTCCAACGTTGCACCTCAATTGGTCATCGCCACTCATGCCGCTTTGCCATCTGCCAGCCTTCTCTCGGGGACTCCACCCGATGCCCCTCCAGAACACGCCACAACTCACACTCGCTGCCTCCTTTATTGACGGCACTACCTTTAAGTCACCGACTGACATTCCACTGACCCTCCCACACTCTTTTTTAACAGTGTTTCATCTGCACCGTCTGACGACCTACTTACGTTCCCTAGCTCCTCTACCCCACTTTACTCGCTCCCTGACCCAATTTGAGACACTAACTCAAAGACCCCATCCCCTGAGCCGCAGTATCTCTGTGTTTATATGGCCTGTTACAATCTCTCACTTGCCCCACACCGTCTTATCGAGCTAAATGGGAAAGTGACCATTATCCTTTACAGACGAAGAATGGGACCAGATAACTACCCTCACTACCTCCTGCTCGACGGCCACTAAATCACAGGAAACCACTTACAAACTTTTGCCACGTTGGTACCGTCCCACCACAACTCTTGCCACCTTTGATCCTGCGGCTGATGGCACCTGCTGGAAATGTCAGGCACCTCGTGCAGACCTGCTGCATATGTGGTGGTCTTGTCCTCTGATACAGCCATATTGGCAATCAGTGCATGACACAATCAGTAAGGTGTCGGCTCAGCCACCTGATTTTACCCCAGCTGCCATGCTCTTACATCATACCCCCGCTGACCTAGCAGCATACAAACGCTCGATTGATATACGGCTCTTGAATGTGGCGAAAGCCGTGTTACCGCGACACTGGAAATCTCACACTGTGCCCACTGTACGGGAATGGCTTCAAGAGGTACATACTATCAGTCACGTTGAGGACCTCATCCATAGTGCTACCGGCATGACTGTGCAGCATCTCCGTAGCTGGTTTTACTGGTCCTCCTCCATCCCACCCCCTGGGGCGCCTTCTGCACAGGCTGCTGGCCCCCCTATACCGCCCTTATCCCACCCCCGTAGTTTCTCTCTGTTATGTGTCTTCTCTTGTAGCATCTGTATACCATTGAATTTAGATTTAGATGTTGTCGCACTGAATCGAATACTGATTTATGCAAATTGTCTGTTCATCTGAAAAATTTTCAATAAAATTTTATTACAATTAAAAAAGAAAAAAGAGAAAGCCGTGCTGGCCGATTGTTTCCTCAGTATTTATAAAAAGGCCCACCAAAATCCTCAGCACCAGGCCCTTGAAACCCTTAATCCGGCCCTGAGAGGAAGCAATAGCTTTCAACTATTAAGACTTTAGATACATTAGCACCCAGGGGACTTAACGAATATATTTCTTATACTTACTTCCTTAATGATCGTTAAATTTATATATTAATTGCATATTTCTGTAAGAGTTGGCTACATAGTATATGAGTGTATATTTAGATTTTTTTCAGATTGGTCAACATTTAAGAGGTTGTATGTTTAATTATAAATTATCGAGTGTGAAATATATGAACTTATTCACTATAACACTTGACACATTATACTACAAATGTTTGATTTTTTTTTTAAAAAATTTTAATTACATATTGGTTCAATACACCATTTAATATAATTATGTAAATTATATTTAGATATACACACTTAATATTATTCTTATATACACAACAGGTAGTTCTTAATTTGATATCACTTACGGCGGTTCACATTCACCCCTTTTTTATATTTCCGTTACTTCCATTCAATTTTTTACTATACATCCAAACCATACAGTTGTGGATTATTTACCACAAATTAACAATGGATTTTATTTTTTAACAAGTAACACCAGACCACACAATCTACACTATATAGAGACATCACCACACAACATACTCAAGTTTTTATTTAAACACCTTTTATTGGTTTCACAACACTTTTTATAGGTTTTATAACACGTTTTATTAGTTGCATAGACATTTCTATCCATTATTTTTTATCACTTTCTGGTCAGCTTTGGATAGCGGTAATGCACACATACACTATATTGCCAAAAGTATTCGCTCATCTCCCTTGACTCGCATATGAACTTAAGTGACATCCCATTTCTAATCCATAGAGTTCAAAATTATGTTGGTCCACCCTTTGCAGCTATAACAGCTTCAACTCTTCTGGGAAGGCTATCCACAAGGTTTAGGATTGTGTTTATGGGAATTTTTGACCATTCTTCCAGAAGCGCATTTGTGAGGTCACACACACAGATGTTGGACGAGAAGGCCTGGCTCTCAGTCTCTGTACTAATTCATCCCAAAGGTGTTCTATCGGGTTGAGGTCAGGACTCTGTGCAGGCCAGTCAAGTTCATCCACACCAGACTCTGTCATCCATGTCTTTATGGACCTTGCTTTGTGCACTGGTGCACAGTCATGTTGGAAGAGGAAGGGGCCAGCTCCAAACTGTTCCCACAAAGTTGGGAGCATGGAATTGTCCAAAATGTCTTGGTATGCTGAAGGATTCAGAGTTCCTTTCACTGGAACTAAGGGGCCAAGCCCAGCTCCTGAAAAACAACCCCACACCATAATCCCCCCTCCACCAAATTTTACACTTGGCACAATGCATAATCTAACAATTGTGATGTCACCACTGAGGATTAAAATATACTTAAAAATGTATTTTATCGCAAATCCCCTTCGGCGTTTCTTCCTCTTAACGCCACATACAGAGTTATCAATCCAAAATTGGGGGATGTACGATCTATTAGACAAAATAACATCTCATGGTGCAGAGGGTAACAAATTTCTATATTAAAAGGCCCCCGCTATCATAGCACTCACAAAATTAAGAATAATTGTAGGCATATAGTATTGCTTGTTACCGCTCCCAGAGGAAGATCTTCTTTATTCTTGAATCCTTCCTAAATGATCTCAAACAGCTCCCCTGGTACACACTAAACCTAATCCCAGACATAGACTGTGCAATTGAATACTTTCAGTCTGAGCTCCTGCAAGTCTGGAATTCCCAAGCCCCGCTGCATAAAGTGCGAGTAAAAGGGACCCATCTCCCCTGGGTTTCAGCTGATCTTACACTAATGTACCAGCTTAGAGATTCACAGTGGTCAAATTTCAAGAGTACTGGTTCCATGAACGATCACTATGAATACCGACAATGCCGGAATGGATGCACAAACCAAACAAAAATGGCTAAAACCCATTACTTCAATGAAAATCTAAACCATAACATCAAACCTTAGAAACTTTTGGAAAACCATAAGTAACATGCAAGCACCCCCCGTCCACTCTGAGCCAGCTGCTGTCAAAGTAAACAACCGAACCCTGCAACACCCCCTAGATGTAGCAAATGCCTTTAATGATTATTTTGTTGGATGTGCCACCACTTTGATTGCCAAGCTAGGAAATGACATGCAATCAGAAAGGCCTCATGCAGGTCACGCCCCTCCAACTGTGCAAAGTCCCTGTATCAGACGGGAATTCAGTTTTAGACTAGTGCCTGTCAGTGTCGTTACTAAACTCCTACGTAACCAAAAAATGAAATACCAGTCTGGACCTGATCAAATACCAGCAATGCTGCTGAAAATCAGTGCGCCGGCAATTGCAAATCCTGTCTCAACCCTAATCAATGAATCACTGACGACTGGATACATACCCAAACTCTGGAAGACTGCGAGAGTGGTACCTATGGATATAAGTGGCGACAGTACTTTGGTATCCAACTACTGTCCAATATCATTGCTCCCTGTAATGTCCAAAATTTTGGAAAAATGCGTCTACACACAATTACGTTAATTATCAATATTGGAACTACTTAACCCCAGATCAATCAGAGTTTTGTCCAAATCACTCAACTACAACCACCCTTTTAAAAGTCTGCAATGATATCCAAGCTGGGATGGAACAAGGAAGCCTAACTGGAGCCATCTTCCTTGATTTTGCCAAGGCCTTTGACACAGTAGACCATGGCATCTTGTTAAAAAAAACTTAAAAACTCTGGTATTGGTGATCACACGCTAACCTGGTTTCGATCATATGTATCTGACCGATCGCAATGTGTGTCCATTTCTGGCAGCTCCTCCCCCTCCCAGTCACCCCAAGGCTCAATACTCGGCCCCCTGCTATTTACAATATTCATAAATGATCTGCCTAACATCTGCAAAGCCTCAACTGTATGTAATACTATGTAATATATTAATGTGAGCTGTGGGCAATATATCCATGTGAGCTGGGGGCAATATATAAATGTGAGCTGGGGGCAATAAATAAATGTGAGCTGGGGCAATATATCCATGTGAGCTGGGGCAATATATCCATGTGAGCTGGGGGCAATATACAAATGTGAGCTGTGGGCAATATATAAATGTGAGCTGTGGGCAATATATAAATGTGACCTGGGGCAATATATCCATGTGAGCTGGGGGCAATATATCCATGTGAGCTGGGGGCAATATATCCATGTGAGCGGGGGGCAATACAGCCATGTGAACTGGAGGCAATATTTCCATGTGTGAGCTGGGGGGCAATATATTAATGTGAGCTGGGGGCAATATATAAAATATGAGCTGGGGAAATATATAAAATGTGACCTGGGGCCAATATATTAATGTGAGATGGGGCAATATATATAAATGTGAATGGAAATGAAGAATAAGGTAGCGCTGATAAATAGTATATACAGTTGTGTTCAAAATTATTCAACCCCCACTGAAATTGAGTGTTTTGGCCAGTTTGACATTGATTTTGATCATTCAGTCATCTTGCTTACAATTAAATCAAAGAGGCACATGTAGGTCAGACAAATATAACATAACATTTATAATGAAATAACCAGAAATGTCTTTTCTGTGCTCACATCATTATCAGTTTTATTCAACCCCCAAGTGACATTCAATCTTAGTACTTAGTACAACATCCTTTTACAGTTATAACAGCTTTTAAACGTGAAGCGTAGCTTGACACAAGTGTCTTGCAGCGATCTACGGGTATCTTCGCCCATTCGTCATGGGCAAAAGCCTCCAGTTCAGTCACATTCTTAGGCTTGTGCACTGCAACTGCTTTCTTTAAGTCCCACCAGAGGTTCTCAATCGGATTTAAGTCAGGTGACTGCGATGGCCACTCCAAAATGTTCCAGCCTTTAATCTGCAACCATGCTCTAGTGGACTTGGAGGTATGCTTGGGATCATTGTCCTGTTGAAAGGTCCAACGTCTCCCAAGCCTCAGGTTTGTGACGGACTGCATCACATTGTCATCCAATATCTCCTGGTACTGAAGAGAATTCATGGTACCTTGCACACGCTGAAGCTTCCCTGTACCTGCAGAAGCAAAACAGCCCCAAAGCATGATTGACCCCCGCCATGCTTCACAGTAGGCAAGGTGTTCTTTTCTTCATAGGCCTTGTTCTTCCTCCTCCAAACATAGCGTTGATCCATGGGCCCAAACAGTTCTAATTTTATTTCATCAGTCCACAGAACACTATCCCAAAACTTCTGTGGTTTGTCCACATGACTTTTGGCATACTGCAGTCGACTCTTCTTATTCTTTGGAGACAGCAAGGGGGTGCGCCTGGGAGTTCTGGCATGGAGGCCTTCATTACGCAGTGTGCGCCGTATTGTCTGAGCTGAAACTTCAGTACCCACATCTGACAAATCTTTTCTCAGTTCCTCAGCAGTCACACGGGGACTTTTCTCCACTCTACGCTTCAGGTAGCGCACAGCAGTCGAAGTCAGCATCTTCTTTCTGCACGACCAGGTAGCGTTTCAACAGTGCCCTTTGCCTTGAATTTGCGAATGATGCTTCCTATGGTCTCTCTTGGTATGTTTAACATCTTTGCAATCTTCTTATAGCCATTGCCCTTCCTGTGAAGAGTAATCACCTCTTCTCTTGTCTTCCTGGACCATTCTCTTGACTTCACCATGTTTGTAACCACACCAGTAAATGTCTAGAAGGAGCTAAGTATCACAGTCATTTTAAAGCTGCCTAATTGGTGCTTATTATGCTTTATTGCTGCTCCGTGACATCCACAGGTGTTTTCAATACCTGATTGAAAACACTTGAATGAACCTCTGTTCTTCAGAGTGGTAGTCTTTAAGGGGTTGAATAATTGTGTCAATGAAGAATTCACAAAAGAAACATTTACTACTGTATTACAAAACCAATTGATGTAATTTTAGTTGCATATGGTTCTTTAAAAAGTCCTTGTAGGATTTCATTCTGAATACAATTACAAATGTACACTAAATTCCCTAAAACCCTTTACAGCATTGGGGGTTGAATAATTTTGAACACAACTGTAGGAATATCGCTAAAGCTCTGTTTTCATATGCATGTAATACGCGAGTTTTTGGCATGCGTATCACTCAAATGTGAAAAACGCTTGAACGTTCACGCAGCAGTCTATGGCCGCGAACGCGCTGCAATATGCCCCAGAGAATCTCCTGTTTTTCTTTGGGCATATGGCATTTTACAGCGCGTTCCTACGTGCTGTAAAACGCCCAGGTGTGAATGGGCCCCATAGGAAATCATGGGATTTCTGTGTTTGGGCGTTTTACAGTGTGCAGGAACACGCTGTAAAACGCCCAGGTGTGAACGGGGCCTAAAACATACTTGAGTGGTCCTTGTTGCTCAACCACCAAAAATTAAATGCAAGTTCAAAAAGGTTGGTGTAGCGATCACAATGTTCCCGTTTTCAAATCACAGTCCCAGGGGTGCATCGATCAGGTCTTCGCTGTTCAATAACCTCAGAAGGAACAGAAAAACACATCATAGTGCGACCAAAGGGACATATCCAGAAGCCTATTCAAACAAGATGACTCTCACATGAAGTGTGGCTCTGGACAATGTGCCTCTGGGTTATTAACCGGCCACCCAAGCGCCCCTTCGATCCTCCTTGTCCTTAGGAATCTTAAATATAGGAATGAAAGAAGAAAAGCGCGCGAAGGAGCCTGGCAGAGGGGAGACCGACAGATTGGGACCATGTGAGCTGGGGGCAATATATTAATGTGAGCTGGGGCAGTATATTAATGTGAGCCGGGACAAAATATAAAAATGTGAGCTGGGGCAAGATATATAAATGTGAGCTGGGGGCAATATATTTATTTTATTTATTTATAAAGGATTTTACCAGGAAGGATACATTGAGATTTCTCTCGTTTTCAAGTATGTCCTGGGATTAAGCAACATTAAATTGTTACAGTGTTACAAAAATACAAAGTAATAAAATGCAAAATATTAAAACAAAATTGCACAAATCAATGTGAGCTGGGGCAATATATAAAATGTGAGCTGGGTGCAATATATTAATGTTAGCTGGGGCAGTATATAAAATGAGAGCTGAGGACAATATATTAATGTGAACTGGGGCAATATATTAAGGTGAGCTGGGGCAATATGTAAAATGTGAGCTTGGGCAGTGTGTAAAATGTGAGCTGGGTCAGTATATTAAATGTGAGCGGGGCAATATATAAATTTGAGCTGGGGCAATATATAAAATATCAAAAAATTGTTTGTATAGTCTCTTCTTCACTGCTGCTAATCCGAAGAGAACACCATAAGTCTCTTTACATAACAGTACCAATTAAAAAGTTGGATAGTGCATCTGTAGTGTCATAATATTTATTGGTGCCAGCAACAGGAACTTCAATTGGCCCAAACTTCAATATGAAACCCCTGTCGCCTTCTTATCCAATACTGATCTAAAAAAACAACACCATATATTGCTCCCGATTTTTTCAGATCAGTATTGGATAAGAAGGCAACAGGGGTGTGGGCCAATTGAAGTTCCTGTTGCTGGCACCATTAAAGATTATGACACTACAGATACGCTATCCAAGTTTTTAATTGGTAATATATAAAATATGACCTGCGGGCAAAATATTAAATGTGAGCTGGGGCAATATATACAAATATGAGCTGGGGCAATATATAACATGTGAGCCGGGGGCAATAAATTAATGTGAGTTGGGGCAATAAATTAATGTGAGTTGGGGCAATATATAAAATGTGAGCTGGGGGTCAATATATTAAATGTGAACTGGGGGCAATATATACAAATGTGAGCTCAGCAATATATCCTAATGCGAGCTGGGGGCAATATATTAACGTGAGCTGGGGCAATATATTAATGTGAGCTAGGGGCAATATATAAAATGTGATCTTGGCAATATATTAATGTGAGCTAGGGGAAATATATACAAATGTTTGCTGGGCAATATATTAATGTGAGCTGGGGTAATCTATAAAATGTGATCTGGGGCAAAATATAAAATCTGAGCTGGGTCAAGATATTACATGGGAGCTGGGGCAAAATACTGTAAATGTGAGCTGGGGACAGTATATTAATATGAGCTGGGGCAGTATATTAATGTGAGCTGGGAGCAGTATATCAATGTGAGCTGGGAGCAGTATATCAATGTGAGCTGGGGCAATATATTAATGTGAGCTGGGGCAGTATATAAAATATGAGCTGGGCGCAATATATTAATGTGAGCTGGGGCAGTATATAAAATATGAGCTGGGGCAATATATAAAATGTGAGCTGGGGCAATATATAAAATGTGAGCTGGGGCAATATATCCATGTGTAAGCTGGGGCAATATATTGAATGTGAGCTAGGGGCAGTATATTAAATGTGAGCTGGGGCAATGTATAAAATATGAGCTGGGACAATATATAAAATGTGAGCTGGGGCAATATATAAAATGTGAGCTGGGGCAATATATTAGTGTGAGCTGGGGGCAATATATAAAATATGAACTGAGGCAATATATAAATGTGAGCTGGGGCAATATATCCATGTGAACTGGGGGCAATATACACTGCATTGCCAAAAGTATTCGCTCACCTGCCTTGACTCGCATATGAACTTAAGTGACATTCCATTCCTAATCCATAGGGTTAAATATGATGTTGGTCCACCCTTTGCAGCTATAACAGCTTCAACTCTTCTGGGAAGGCTATCCACAAGGTTTAGGATTGTGTTTATGGGAATTTTTGACCATTCTTCCAGAAGCGCATTTGTGAGGTCACACACACAGATGTTGGACGAGAAGGCCTGGCTCTCAGTCTCTGTACTAATTCATCCCAAAGGTGTTCTATCGGGTTGAGGTCAGGACTCTGTGCAGGCCAGTCAAGTTCATCCACACCAGACTCTGTCATCCATGTCTTTATGGACCTTGCTTTGTGCACTGGTGCACAGTCATGTTGGAAGAGGAAGGGGCCAGCTCCAAACTGTTCCCACAAAGTTGGGAGCATGGAATTGTCCAAAATGTCTTGGTATGCTGAAGCATTCAGAGTTCCTTTCACTGGGAAGAGGGGCCAAGCCCAGCACCTGAAAAACAACCCCACACTATAATCCCCCCTCCAAACATTACACTTGGCACAATGCAGTCAGACAAGTACCGTCCTGGCAACCGCCAAACCCAGACTCGTCCATCAGATTGCCAGATGGAGAAGCACAATTCGTCACTCCAGAGAACTCGTCTCCACTGCTCTAGAGTCCAGTGTTGGCGTGCTTTACACCACTGCATCCAACGCTTTGCATTGCACTTGGTGATGTACGACTTGGATGCAACTGCTCGGCCATGGAAACCTATTCCATGAAGCTCTCTGCACACTGTTCTTGAGCTAATCTGAAGGCCACATAAAGTTTGGAGGTCTGTAGCGATTGACTGCAGAAAGTTGGCGACCTCTTCGCACTATGCGCCTCAGCATCCGCTGACCACACTCCGTCAGTTTACGAGGCCTACCACTTCATGGCTGAGTTGCTGTCTTTCCCAAACACTTCCACGTTCTTATAATACAGCTGACAGTTGACTGTGGAATATTTAGGAGCGACGAAATTTCAAGACTGGATTTGTTGCACAGGTGGCATTCTATCACAGATCCACGCTGGAATTCAATGAGCTCCTGAGAGCGACCCATTCTTTCACAAATGTTTGTAAAAACAGTCTGCATGCCTAGGTGCTTGATTTTATACACCTGTGGCCATGGAAGTGATTGGAACACCTGATTCTGATTATTTGGATGGGTGAGCGAATACGTTTGGCAATATAGTGTATACAGTAAATGCGAGCTGGGGGAATATATCTATGTGAGCGGGGGCAATATATCCTTTGGAGCTTGGGGCAATATAGCCATGTGAGCTTGGGGGCAATGTCACGGAATGCCCCAAGAGGCTCGGACGCCAACCCCAGGACCCTCAGCCAGGGACAGTTTTGAGGACGGTTGTGTTGCTATGGACTCCTAGGTGCCGTTGCACCAGCAGAACACCTTGTTTTATTTTATTAGATGTGGTTTCATTGTGTGATGTAATAAAAGTGTCCCCGTATATGTACTGTGAAACGTATGTTAAAACCCCCCATTGTATGCTTTGCTCGCCGCCATTTCCCAGTGCTTCGTGGATCCGGTCGAATTGATCGGATCGTAAAATGGCCGATTCGGACCATCCGGTCGAATCGAAAAATGGCCGATTCAAAGCATCCGGTTACGAATCGGCACCACCCTGATTCGGAACAGCCAATACGAATCGGGGCCCAGGTACCCTTTTCCAGCGAGGGCCAATGAGACTCATGGGGGCGGGCAGGGATTCCTATTGTTCTCTCTCTGTACGAATGTTTATAAATATATGTGATGTCCCAGTAAAAGTTAGTTCATCTAGTGCATACAGCTCCGCCTGGTGTCCTTTATTGTCGGTCGTACTCCTGAGATCCCTTGCGGTCTCTGGGGTACATTCTCCACGAGGTACGATCCGGCTACCCTGTGTCTGCATCTCGGATCAGAACAGAGGTGCATCGTACGTGCTTCGACCAAGGATCGACCACGCTTCGACTCCGCTATCCGATCCGAAGCAGCGGCGCGTCTCCCGCGCCTTGGTATATCGAGCGCTACACAATCGAAGGAAATCCGAAACGTTTCCCACCCGAACGGCTCAACGGACGAAACGTTTCCCATCCGACCGGCCGCTCCACAGACGATCCGATCTCCACCAAGGTCAGTAGATCAGCTGCTCGAGACGCTGAGTGCCGTGTCACTCGGTGGTCGGGCTGATCTCCCACAGGGGTCCCTCTCCACAGCCCGCCAACCCTTCCCCGGGGTCACTTCAGGCCGCACGAGACGCCGAGTGCCGCGCCACTCGGTAGTCGGGCCGGCGGTAAGCGCAGTGGGAGGAGCAGATAGGAGCACACCCGCAGGCGGACAACACCCATTCCGTCACAGGCAATATATCCATGTGTGAGCTGGGGGCAATATACCCATGTGTGAGCTGGGGCCAATATATCCATGTGTGAGCTGGGGCCAATATATCCATGTGTGAGCTGGGGGCAATATATCCATGTGTGAGCTGGGGGCAATATATCCATGTGTGAGCTGGGGGCAATATATCCAGTTGTGAGCTGGGGCAATATATCCATGTGTGAGCTGGGGGCAATATATCCATGTGTGAGCTGGGGGCAATATATCCATGCAAGCTGGGTTCAATATATCCATGCGAGCGGGGGAAATATATCCATGTGCGAGCTGGGGCAATATATAAATGTGACCTGGGGCAATATATAAAATATGAGCTGGGGCAATATATAAAATATGAGCTGGGGCAATTTATAAAATGTCACCTGGGGCAATTTATTAATGTGAGCTGGGGCAATATTTAAAATATAAGCTGTGGGCAAAATATTAAATGTGAGCTGGGGCAATATATAAACTATGAGCTGGGGCAATATATAATATGTGAGTGGGGCAATATATAAAATGTGGGCTGGGGCAATATATTAATGTGACCTGGGGCAATATATAAAATGTCACCTGGGGGCAATATATTAATGTGAGCTGGTATCAATATAAATATGAGATGGGGTAATATTAAAGTGAGCTGAGGCAATATATAAATTTGAGCTGGGGCAATATATAAAATATGAGCTGGGACAATATATTAAATGTGAGCTTTGGGGCAATATACCCATGTGTGAGCTGGGGCAATATATCCATGTGTGCGCTGGGGCAATATATCCATGTGTGCGCTGGGGCAATATATCCATGTGTGCGCTGGGGCAATATATCCATGTGTGAGCAGGGGCAATATATCCGTGTTTGAGCTGGGGCAAAATATAAATATGTGAGCTTGGGGCAATATATTCATGTGTGAGCTGGGGCAATATATCCATGTGTGAGCTGGGTCAATATATAAAATGTCACCTGGGGCAATATATTAATGTGAGCTGGGGCAATATATATAAATATGAGATGGGGTAATATAATAATGTGAGCTGTGGCAATATATAAATTTGAGCTGGGGCAATATATAAAATATAAGCTGCGGGCAAAATATTAAATGTGAACTGGGGCAATATATAAAATGTGAGCTGGGGGCAATATATAAAATGTGAGCTCGGGCAGTTTATTAATGTGAGATGCGGCAATATATAAATGTGAGTTGAAAGCGATATATAATTATGAGCTGGGGCTATATATTAAATGTTAGCTGGGGCAATATATATATATAAAATGTGAGCTGAGGCAATATATTAATGTGAGCTGTGGGCATTATATAAAATGTATTAGCAATATATTAAATGTGAACTGGGGCAATATATTGTGAGCTGGGCAATATATAAAATGTGAGCTGGGGCAATATATTAATGTGAGCTGGGGCAATATATTAATGTGAGCTGAAAGCAATAAATAAATGTGAGCAGGGGGCAATATATCCATGTGAGCTGGAGCCAGTGGCATCCCTAAGGGGGGCGGGGGTGGCCCGCACTGGGTGAGACCCTAAAAAATATCTACAGTTGTGTTCAAAATTATTCAACCCCCAATGCTGTAAAGGGTTTTAGGGAATTTAGTGTACATTTGTAATTGTATTCAGAATGAAATCCTACAAGGACTTTTTAAAGAACCATATGCAACTAAAATGACATCAATTGGTTTTGTAATACAGTAGTAAATGTTTCTTTTGTGAATTCTTCATTGACACAATTATTCAACCCCTTAAAGACTACCACTCTGAAGAACAGAGGTTCATTCAAGTGTTTTCAATCAGGTATTGAGTGTGGTTACAAACATGGTGAAGTCAAGAGAACGGTCCAGGAAGACAAGAGAAGAGGTGATTACTCTTCACAGGAAGGGCAATGGCTATAAGAAGATTGCAAAGATGTTAAACATACCAAGAGAGACCATAGGAAGCATCATTCGCAAATTCAAGGCAAAGGGCACTGTTGAAACGCTACCTGGTCGTGGCAGAAAGAAGATGCTGACTTCGACTGCTGTGCGCTACCTGAAGCGTAGAGTGGAGAAAAGTCCCCGTGTGACTGCTGAGGAACTGAGAAAAGATTTGTCAGATGTGGGTACTGAAGTTTCAGCTCAGACAGTACGGCGCACACTGCGTAATGAAGGCCTCCATGCCAGAACTCCCAGGCGCACCCCCTTGCTGTCTCCAAAGAATAAGAAGAGTCGACTGCAGTATGCCAAAAGTCATGTGGACAAACCACAGAAGTTTTGGGATAGTGTTCTGTGGACTGATGAAACAAAATTAGAACTGTTTGGGCCCATGGATCAAATCTATGTTTGGAGGAGGATGAACAAGGCCTATGAAGAGAAGAACACCTTGCCTACTGTGAAGCATGGTGGGGGGTCAATCATGCTTTGGGGCTGTTTTTGCTTCTGCAGGTACAGGGAAGCTTCAGCGTGTGCAAGGTACAATGAATTCTCTTCAGTACCAGGAGATATTGGATGACAATGTGATGCAGTCCGTCACAAACCTGAGGCTTGGGAGACGTTGGACCTTTCAACAGGACAATGATCCCAAGCATACCTCCAAGTCCACTAGAGCATGGTTGCAGATTAAAGGCTGGAACATTTTGGAGTGGCCATCGCAGTCACCTGACTTAAATCCGATTGAGAACCTCTGGTGGGACTTAAAGAAAGCAGTTGCAGTGCGCAAGCCTAAGAATGTGACTGAACTGGAGGCTTTTGCCCATGACGAATGGGCGAAGATACCAGTAGATCGCTGCAAGACACTTGTGTCAAGCTATGCTTCACGTTTAAAAGCTGTTATAACTGTAAAAGGATGTTGTACTAAGTACTAAGATTGAATGTCACTTGGGGGTTGAATAAAACTGATAATGATGTGAGCACAGAAAAGACATTTGTGGTTATTTCATTATAAATGTTATGTTATATTTGTCTGACCTACACGTGCCTCTTTGATTTAATTGTAAGCAAGATGACTGAATGATCAAAATCAATGTCAAACTGGCCAAAACACTCAATTTCAGTGGGGGTTGAATAATTTTGAACACAACTGTATATATTGTTTCTTTTTTTTACTTTTACAAAGTATTTTACCAGGAAGGATACATTGAGATTTCACTAATTTTCAAGTATGTCCTGGGTAGGCAAAGCCTAGGTTGGCACTTTTCAGGGGGTGGCAAAAAAACCACACCACTATAGGGGTTACTCACAGAGCACCGAAATGACGCCAACGTTTTAGTGTTCTGTTGTTCCCTGCACTTTGGGGAATCAAATTTCCCCACCCTGCAGTGAATTCACCATTCACCGCAGGTTCTCTGAAGTGCAGGGAGTTGGCCGCCGCTGCAAACTCGTGGCCTGCTGTTTTAAAAAAAACAACGAAATTGTCTGGAATTTACATATAAGGTCCTATGATTGATAATAAAAAGGTCTGTTACAGAAAAAAGAAAAACTGCTACTAAAAATTTTCAGAAAAAAAGAGATACTAAAAAAATTCAATCAATAAAGAGACTTTTTACTGCAGATTAAAATAAACGATTTATTAGATATTGCATAAAAACGGGAATATTTTTAACATTGAAACCTATGGGGTTCGCCTGAATAAACCTGCTGAATGAAACCACCAAACATCAGGGCATTTCACTGACATTTCTCTGCTGTCCGGTGTTCTCTGAATAGATTAACCATTACTTCTCTATGGGGATTTGCACTGCCTTGAACAGCACCATAATTGCTGGCAGTTCCCTAAAATTTGTGTGTGCGCATTTCACAGAGCTCCAGTGGCATACTTAGGGGAGTTCGCCCCAGGTACCAGTGATTATTGGGGTGTCATTAGGGTGTACTAGGAGGTGCCACGGTTACTGTGTGTCAGCTTTGAGCTTTGCTCTCAAACAACAAGCCGTGGAGCAGGGCGTTTGCAGTAGGAGAAAAAAAAAACCCTCTCCTCCCTCCATTGCTCCTCTCCTGCCCCACAGCAGCTCTAGGAGAGGGGAGGGGGACGTGATTTGTGTGCAGAGAGAAAAGATGACAGTAAATGGCAGATAAAGGGGGGGTGGTATCAGTAGAATATGAAGCCCTGTCTGCTTACTGCTGTTTAAAGTGGACGATTCCTTAACCAGCACTGCAGTGATCAGAAATTTGTCACTGTGCGTCCTGGCTCCTGGTGAGGTCATACATAGGAGGAGGCTAGGCTGCATTTACTGCATCACCAGGGAATAGGCAGCCCAGGGTAAACCGGGACAGGGAAGAGGGCATCTTAAAAGACTGAAATAGTAAAGAAAAAAGACAGCATCGCATTCCTGCAAAACACACACCCATTCTCTGCTCAGCAACTCAAATCCACAAAACCAGCCACCCAGCACACCCACAACTCCAGTCTACAAAACCAACCACCCAACACACGCAGACAACTCCCATCAAACAATACCAGCCACCCACATATGCACAACCCCCACACAAAACCAGCCACCCATACATGCACAACTCCCACACAAAACCAGCCACCCATACAACTCCATCACAAAAAACAACCAACACACAACCCCATCACAAAACTCCCATCTCACAAAACCAGCCACCATCACACAACCCAGCCACCAACACACAACTCCTATCACACAAAACCAGCCACCCCACACACACAACTCCGAGTAAGAGTGTGTAAAACAAGTGGGGTACCCTTATCAATGCCCGTAACACTAGCACAATGGATTGAATATGTGTGAGCGGCCCACAATGGGGTAACAGCAGAACTTTGTGGGCTACTGTGAAGATGTATATGGAAAGAAAAAGGGGGTTCCCTTGTGTGGCACTACATGTCAATCAAAACATGTGAAAACAATATAACATTAAATGTTTTGACAAGAAACGTTAAAACAAGTCACTTGTACTGAAAAACAATCCTTTTACACTTTATCGCCTCTGACAGTAGATGTATAAACCAGCAACTCTTATAAGCAATTCTTGTAAAACAAATGGATTCTTAATATGTTCTGTGGCTTTGTGTCCGTAAGAATCCTCTCAGATACCAGGTATTCCCGGTGCAGTCTTTTATGTAATCTGAGGGCGCCACCTGGTGTCTGTAGTGTGGAACGGTCAGTGAGAGTGATTCTCAAGCATCAGATATGCATACAGAGTTCTTAGTCACTGTATTCTCGGCTCTCCTTCAAGATGTCAAATGCCTTTCTCTTGTTCCTCCAAGATAAGGAAAGGAGTGTCAGGAGTACGTGATGATACTTATTGCAGTGAATTCTGCTAAGATCAAAGCAAGTACTTACACAGAATCTACATTGCTCTTGGTCTGTGCGCTGTTATTCCACTCCTGGTATTTTCTTTTCTGCTCCACTCTCTGGTCCTACATACAGTAGGTCCTGCTGAGTGGTCTCCAGAGATACCCTTCCTCGGATGCTGGGATCCTGCTCCAAGCGAGATAGTTATGTGGCCAGTAAATACGGGACACAGTAAGGGCAGTTAAGAGGGTTTAATGACTAAAACAGCTTACAGAATAAAAGAAGCTTGTGGGGTAAATTCTGAGTATTGCAATAGGGTCCTCCAAAATGCGTTTCGCTGGTCTGTGACCAGCTTCATCAGTTGGATGACCCTTACTGAATGTTTGGTGCTTATAAACTGAAAAATACGGTGGGAGTTTCACTTTCTTATTCCCGCTCATCTGCGCATGCGCGCAGTCCCGATCGGTCTCTTCTCATTGATGGATGCTTGCCGTCCTCTGCCGAAGACGTCATACTGGGACCCCTCTGGATTTGGTCCTTGTGTGCTTTCTCCCGTAATTGCGTATGTATTGCAGACATCGGGAAAGTCTCTGCACGGATTAGCATAGTCTGTATTAAACATTCAAATTACGGGCCATGCGGAGGGAGTATAGGTACAGGTTCACCCTGACGGAGTTTTGGATGCAATTGCCTATCCAAGACATTCCGATGTATTGGGGGCCTCAAGTACATGCTGGGTGTCCGTGGGATAGGCTGGTATGTGGGTATTGTAGATTGTCTATTTTGCCTGGTGTGGTATATGTATCTCTGATGTACTGGGGATACTCTTAAGTGTGCTGTGTTCTCTAAGGCTAATGTCAGACGAACGCATTCTGAGCACACTGTGCGTCCGTGCACAACTGACATACTTTCTGACTGATGATACAGGGTACGCTTTTTTTGAGTGACTTTTTTTTGACTGATGTAGGGCCCTATTACACTCTTAACGCAATAACGCTCGCGCAGCGCGTGAATTTTTGCGCACAGCGTTAAACGTTAACACGCGTAAATCAACGCTGGTATTACAATCCTTGCGCATTTTTTCATCTGTCAAAAAATAACACGTGTAAAACGGACGTGCGAAAAACGCGCGCGCATTAACGTTGCTAGCAGAAATCAGTGTGCGGACGTTTTCTTTCACGCGATTCAGCAAATCAGAATTAAGAACCACCAATTGTCTCCCGTTAAGTTTTTGCGCCTGCCAAAATCAATCTGCGTATATACAGTATATGCTGCAGCAATAATAAAAACACAACTTCTCAATTTTATTGTTTGGGTATGTGTAGAATGTGTAACTATACTTTGCTGCGTTTTTCTTTTTTTTGGGCTGGTTTATTTGGGTTCGGCCAGGTCGTTCACATTTGCCATTAACAACAGCTTTTAGGAGTTGTTAAAATTATGCGCGCAAAGGCTGTGCGTTAAAAACTGTGCATAGATTGTGTGCTGGAACACAGATGGTATTACAAATGCATTTGCGCTCACAATGTTGAGTATAGGACACGCGCAGTACAGTACGCTCGCACAGGGTTTGCGTAGGTCCACCCGCGTTAGACGAGTGCACGCGTTTGTTGCATTGACATTGTAATATGACATTATGCGCAAAGGGTTTTGCCCCTTGCATTAATGTGTTTTTGTGCTCGCGCAGATGTTTGCATTAAGAATGTAATAGGACCCGTAGATGGGAAATAAAATTAATGTATAAAATGAAAAAAATTGATACATGATATGAAAAAACATTTTGTCGTCAAAAATGCTGGACATCAAAAATGCCTACGTTCTGACTACGTTCCATCACTGTAATATCTTCATAGGACTGATGCAGAGACAGGTGGTGGATGAATTACTTACCTCTTTATTCGCTGGTACAAACACAGCTCTCCCACTCAGGAGATTGACAACAACAACCCCTGACCCGGAAGCATATTGACATTAACAGAAAACCGGTAACACAAACAACTATGCCCTCTAGTGGTAAATAAGTATAACACTGATCTACTACATCCCCTTTTCTCTGATAACACTAGTTTCAAAAATGCAGTTCACGTGTCCATAGGCACACCAAAACTTCTACTAAGCTCGGGACTTCGGGTAGACTACCTCTGTCCCTGTGAGTTCCAGGACGCATTCTTGTCCTGTGGCTGGGGAACTCACTACTAAGCTAAGCATAACCCTGCAGGTACGTTGGTGCTTTCTTCTGTCTGGTGTATCTCCTTAACTCTTGCTGCTCCTCCACACCTGGAAACTCCAACAGCTGTTCAGTTGGAAGCTCTCCCGTCTGCGCCCCATTGCCATCTTCTGCAAGAACGTCATCAGAAGGGGGTGCCAGCCGCACCTTGTCTGGCATTAATTGGTTCTCCAAACCCGACAGTGTCCCCGGAGATACAATATGTCTAGTTATCACCTGGTCAATATGACGACACACAATCTGGCCATTTCCAAGCGCGACTGTGCATGACACAGGTCCCGTCTTTTCCTGAACTGTCCCCGGAATCCAGGCAGGTCCCACACCAAAATTTCTAGTGTAAACTATGCCTCCTTCCTTTAGATGTCTCTCCTTAGCATGTTGATCATGATAAAGCTTTTGCTTCAACTGTTTTTCCTGTATGTGACCTTTAAAATCTGGATGTATTAGGTCCAAGGTGGAACGCAATTTTCTTCCACACAACAGTTCTGCAGGCGATTTTCCAGATGTCGTCTGAGGAGTTATCCTGTAACTAAACAACACTCTAGCCAGCCTGACCTCAATGAAATCTGAGATTTTTTTTGATCAGTCCTTTAAATGTCTGTACCGCCCTTTCTACCAGTCCATTGGATGCTGCATGGTAAGGTGCTGTGGTTACGTGTTTAATACCATTTCGGGCCATAAATTCTTGAAACTCCATACTTGTAAAACTGCTGCCATTGTCTGATACCACCATTTCGGGTATTCCATGTTGACTAAAACTCTGTCTGAGACATTGAACAGCTACTGCGGAGGTGGATTTTTCTAAGGGGTACACCTCTATCCATTTAGAGTAAGCATCCACCATAATCAAAAACATCTTACCCATCCATGGGCTCACATAATCAATGTGAATTCTTCTCCATGGGAGGCTTGGTACTTCCCAAGGATGTAAAGGTGCACACTGGGGAGAATTTCGATTTTCTTGGCACAAGGTGCAGGTTTTCACAATTCCTTCTATATCAGCATCCATCTTCGGCCACAAATAGCTCCGCGCCAGTCCTTTCATTCTGATTATGCCTGGATGATTGGTGTGTAACTGTTTCAGTAGGTCTGTACGACCTGGGGGTGGAATGACTACTCGGGCACCCCACAAGACACAACCTGCCTGCACACTCCGTTCCTCTTTCCTATTTGCATAAGCTCCAAACATTTATTTATCCACTCTTTTTGGCCATCCTCTGAGGACAAACTCTCTAACCGCGCCAAAACGATATCCGTATCTGTCCATTTCCTCACCTGTTTGGCTTTAATCAATCGTACGCCATTTTCTTCCAACAGAAGTACTCTCTCTTCCTCAGCAGAAGTCTCCACCTCATCTCCTGCCACCAGCAACCGGCTCAAGCCATCCGCATTTTGATGATCCTTTCCTGCTTTGTACGCAATAGAGTACTCATATCCACATAACGTCACAGCCCATCTGTGAATGCGGGGTGAGGCCATTTGTGGCACCTCCTTCAGTTCATTAAATCATATCAGTGGTTTATGGTCTGTTACGATGGTAAATTGTCTCCCATACAAGTATGTGTGAAATTTCTTTACCCCAAAAATCACAGCAAGGCCCTCCTTCTCAATTTGGGAATAATTTTTCTCTGCTGTATTCAGGGACCGTGAGCCGAACCCTATTGGCCGTTCTGTTCCATCCTCCAGCCTGTGTGACAACACCGCCCCCACGCCATAAGGGGAAGCATCACAAGCAAGGATAATGGGTTTCTTGACATCATAATGTAACAACAAGGCATCCGACTAGAGAAGATTTTTGGACTTTTCAAAGGCCTCTTTTTGCTCACAACCCCAGATCCATTTAGTCTCTTTCCTCAATAGTGCGTGCAACGGTGCTAGTAAGGTCGACAAACCTGGAAAGAATTTATGGTAATCGTTCAGTAGGCCCAAGTAAGCCTTTAGTTCACTCACAGACTGCGGTGTGGGCGCTTCTTGTATGGCCTGGACCTTTTCCGCAACTGGCTGCACACCTGCAGCACTGATCTTGTGACCCAGAAAAACCACTTCCCTCCCCAGGAATTCACACTTACTCCTTTTCAGTCTCAGTCCACTTTTTTTTAGCCGAGACAAAACTTCCTCTAGATTTCTTAAAATGTTCCTCCTCGCTGGCGCCAGTAACTAAAATGTCATCTAAGTAGACTGCAACATTCGGCATATTTTGTAAAATAATTCCATAGTGCGTTGGAAAATGGCTGGGCTCAACGCCACTCCAAATGGCAATCTACAGTAAGTATACAACCATTTGTGTGTATTAACAGTCACATACGTTTTAGCGCTTTCATCAAGCACAATCTGCTGATATGCATGACTCCTATCCAGTTTGGAGAATTTGTGGCCTCCCGCCAACTGAGCAAACAATTCTTCCGCTTTAGGAATAGGATATTGCTCCACACTAGATGCTCGGTTTACTGTGAGTTTGTAATCTCCACAGATGCGAATTGAACCATCCGGCTTCCTCACCGGCACGATGGGGGCTGCCCATTCTGAAAATTGTACTGGTTCTATAATTTTCTTATCTACCAGTCTCTGTACTTCTGCCTCCACCAAAGGTTTGACAGCAAAAGGTAACTGTTGCGGCTTATAAAATCGTGGCTGGGCCTCTGTGTTCACATGAATTTTAGCTGTGGTGCCTTTCAGCTGACCTAGCTCTTCATTGAACACCTTAGCATGTCTGTCTAGAATGTCGACCACATTTAGTGTTGGACTGACTGTTACTGTATTCACCAGTTGGGGTAGCAATTTTAAGTCTTTCAGCCCTCTTCGCCCCAACAAATTTGGCTCGGTCCCTTCAACCACTGCCATAGTTAGTTTTCCTCTTTTCTCTTGACACTGCACAGTTCCTATAACATGACCTAACACGAGCATCTTCTCACCGGTATAAGTTTTTAACGTCAGGTTGCATGGTTTCCACTCTGGTATGTCTGTATTTTTCCATAGCTTTGAGTATTGCTTTTTGCTGATAATTGTAATGCCACATCCTGTGTCCACCTCATATTCAATGTCCATGCCATTCACTTTTAGCTTCTGTATGAGAGGAGCCACTTTAGGCATATTATGTGAGACACTATATTGTATTTATGCCACCTGCATCTTCTGCCTCACATCCTCTTCTCTCACTAAATGTGACCTCCTACCGTTCTCCTTTTCTTTTCTCTCCCCCTCAGTCCGTGAAAGGGGGCTTTGTAATCCCACATCACGAGCTTGGATTTGCATGCCCATTTACTGTGTTCCCGTTTCCCACATTTGTGGCACAGTTCCATAATAAACTTTCATACGTTGGGCGCATGATTCCCTTTGCACCTGTAGCACAAATAGTCCATGTTCTGCCCCCTCTTATCCTCCGAGCACACCTTATGCATCGCCGCCTGCAACGTTCGTGACCTTGGAGTCTGCGATTCTTCATCCGCAGATAGGCCTTGGAGATCTCTTATAAGTCTGTTAGCTGATTCCATCGCCTGACATATATTAAGGGCCTTTTCAAAGGTCAAATCTATTTCCGACAACAGCCTTCTGTAACGTTGGGGGCTTCCAGCCTTTCCAGTGTGCTTGAGGGCAGCATGTCTGATGCTGCTCACTCACCAACACCCGGTTTAAATTGAAACAGGCAGGGAGGTGGCTGCATGAGGTGCGGCTTGAGAGGGGGGCGCGGTCTGGTGAAGGTCTTTTAAAAACCAACAGTTCCTTCTAAGCAGTGCCAGATCGTGGTTATCCATACCTGAGCTCCTTGTACCTGAATTCTCTCGTGATTTAACCTGTTATTGACCTCTGCTTGTTTTCTGACTATTCTGCCTTCCGTTGCCCTAGACTATTTTCTTGTACTACGCTTCTGCACTGATATCGACCCGGCTATTCCATTTGACTATTCTATACTCTGTATTCCTGATTCTGGCTCGCCTGACTACCCCCGTGTTGCTGACCTTGTTTTGCATTACGACATTGTCTTTGATTAACCCTTTCTGTCTAGCTAGTATACCTGGCCAATTCTAAGGACCAGATTCTTCTACGGCTACCCTGTTGGTAGCTTTTGGGCTCTGTGGAGTGTTGGGCTTTAAGGACTGCGTGGTGGGATCCTGGAACCGTGACACCTTCTCTGCATTCTGTCGTAATTTACCCACACACCAGCCTGTCACAAAACATTTGTTGAAGCGTAGGCCCATACTCAGTGTTGTGCTAACTTTTTCAACTCCGCCACAAACTCAGCCACTGTCACATCTGTTAATAACACAGCTTTCTTCTTGCTGGCATCAGTAATCTCATTAGCTTGAAAAAAATATTCCAACATTTATATGTATTCCTCCCATGATTGCAACTCACAATCAAAGGGGTTCACCTGACCCATCAGTGCCATCCTGTCTCAGCAAACTACTTATTTTCCTGCAGTTTTTTTTTTGCTGGTCTTCAGCTGCTATGCAGACCTTCCCATAACAGTCTCTCAATACACACCAGTTTATCCTCGTCGCCAATGTAATATCTGCATGTGACTGATGCCGAGACAGGTGGTGGATGAATTACTTATTCTCTTTATTCGCTGGTACAGACACAGCTCTCCCACTCAGGAGATTGACAACAACAACCCCTGACCCGGAAACATATTTACATTAACAGAAAACAGGTAACACAAACAACTATGCCCTCTAGTGATAAATAAGTATAACACTGATCTACTACAATCACTCACACACAAAGCTACGCGGACATGGCGCACTCTGTGCGTCCGTCCTAGCGGTTTGACATTCTTGCCTAAATTGCATCCGGTGCCACGTGCATTTTGCGTCCGCACTTCTGTGCGGACGTACTTCGTGTGTCGATCTCTATTGATCATAACTTTATGCTGCGACGGATGTTAAAATGTGCGGCAACACTGACGTGATCACTGCGTTCGTCTGACATGGGCCTTAGTGATTAGGTGGTGCGGATTGCTCTCTGGATCTTGTTTCTTCACAAAAAAATGGCATATGTCAAAATCCATGTTCAAGCCGTTTGAGTGTAAAGTATTGAAATCAAATATCAGTTTAATTTCTTCTTGTCCTAGAATATCTTTCCCATAGCTCCTCCTCTTCCATACTTTCTTAAAGGCAAAGAACTGTAGATTCTTGGGATCACAATTGTGAGCTCTTTTGAAATGCAGGTGTGATTCCAGGCCCTTAGAGATGTTTCTTACATGTTTCCTAATTCTGACATTCAGTGCTCTTGGCATCCTTCCGATGTATTTCAGTCCACAAGGACAAACCAGGAAGTATATAGCGTTGTTGGTAAAGCACGTGAGGACATCTTGGATTTTCCACTTGCCTCTCTTGTACTCGACCTCTGGTACAAATCTTTTTGTTCCCGGTGCTTCTACAACTTAAACAGAGAGAAATCAGCACTACCTTACCACTTAGAAAACAGAGCACACTTAAAAGTATCCCCAGTACATCAAAGATACATATACCACAGCAGGCAAATAAGACAATCTAAAATACCCACATACCCTCTTATCCCACGGACACCCAACATGTACTTGAGGCCTCAATACATAAGAATGTCTTGGATAGGCAATTGTATCCAAAACTCCGTCAGGGTGAACCTGTACCAATACTCCCTCCGCATGGCCCGTAATGTGAATGCTTAATACAGACTATGCAAATCCGGCAGAGACTTTCCCAATGTCTGCTTTACATATGCAATTACGGATGAATTCACACAAGGACCAAATCCGGAGGGGTCCCAGGATGATGTCATCGACAGAGGATGGCAAGCATCCACCAATGAGAAGAGACCGATCGGGACTGTGTGCATGCGCAGATGAGCGGGAATAAGAAAGTGAAATTCCCACCGTATTTTTCAGTTTATAAGCACCGAAAATTCAGTTAGGGTCATCCAACTGATGAAGCTGGTCACAGACCGGCGAAATGCGTTTTGGAGGACCCTATTGCAATACTCAGAATTTACCCCACGAGCTTATATAAGCTCTTTTAATCTGTAAACTGGTTTATTCATTAAACCCTCTTTTATTTTTTTATTAAATCTAAATTTTGTTTTATTAGTTTTGCATAGAAATATGAACAATTAAAGGGAAGGGTACAGAAAAATAAGAGGGAAAAGGGGGAGGGAACATTGCAACCAAACATGTAGTAGCATTGTACACATTCCTATAGAGACGTACATAACATTAGGAAACCCGTCCAACATTGTACATATCCCATATAGACCAGTGATCTGGCTTCGTTCGTGAAATGCCAGCAATATCCTTAGCCATGCCATCTAGGAGTCTCAACGCATGTAACAGCGTGGTAATATCTTTTAAAGTAGGAAGAGTGGAGGACTTCCATCTAGCAGCGACCAAGGTCGTAGTTACCGACAGCACGTGGGATAAGGATTGTCTCTGCTATCGGGTAAGGGAGTCGGGCATTATCTGGAGGAAGAGAATTTCTGGGAGAGCAGGAACCTCTGTGCCCACTACTTCAGAACTAAAGTGGACGACAGAGATCCAGAATTGAGTAATCAATCTACAAGACCACCATATATGAAAAAATTTACCCGTTTCCTCTCCACATCTCCAGCACACTGCCAAGACCATATGATTAAAATGGTGTTCCCTATCAGGAGTAATATACCATCTGTATAATGTCTTCTTCCTAGCTTCCGTCAAAGATATACACCTGAATTTAGAAGTATCTAGGAGAAAACAATCAGCCCAGGTGGATTCAGAGAGTTTGGATCCTAGATCCTTTTCCCAGTTATCTTTAAAACACCACGTGGACGCTGTAGTAGATGACACCAATAGGTGATACAATAGGGAAAGAGGGCGACCGTCCAAAGAGGGGACTATACAATATTTTTCAAATGGGGTCAGTAAGGATGTCGTGGCAGGAAATTTCAGTAAATGGTATGCGGAGAGGCAGGACCTCATTTGCAGGAAGGAGTAATGAAAAGTGAATCCCAGAGAAAACTTCTGATCGAGGTTGGGAAAGGACATGAACCCTTGAGAGTCATACAGATTATAGAGATAGAAAAAACCATTAGGGTAAAATTCCCACATATACCAAATGTTGCGTGAATGATGCACGCTCACAAAAACATAGCCTTATATGTCCCATTAAACTTAAAGGTTTGGCTGAACGAAAGTCCACCCCGTCCCACCATGTGGAAATAGTTTTAGATATTTAATAACGCAATGAAAAGCAGTAGTAGCAAACTAAGAGAAACATTTATTCCTTACTTACATTTAAAAGCAATATAACCAACATGAATTCAAAAATAGGGGTATATAGATAATGCTATCAATAAAGATTATAGAAAGATTATAGAGATGTGTCACCCTTTTCACAGCCCATAAGTGGTGATTAAAATTAGGAATGAGGTGGGAGAGGATCGAAATAGGGGATGCCATAGCCAATGGGTGTATCGCGGACAACGTAGTACGCGTCTTATCCCAGACGTCCAAAAGCAGTCTGGAAAATAGAGAGAGTGAAACCACACGTGGGCGTTTAAATTTAGGTGACCACACCAGGGTGGCATAATCATAAGGGAGTGACTGAGGGAAAACTAAAGAGGACCATTGAGGCAAATGAACTCAGGACATCAAGTTGCCCAAATTTAACAATACTGCCGCCCTATAATATAGCAGAATATTAGGGAGGCCAAGACCTCCAAGTGCCACCGAAGCGTGCAAACCGTCTGCCTTAATACGTGGACGTTTTCCTCGCCACACAAAATAGGACAAAGAGGCGAAAAGGGACTTAAAAAACATTAAGGGGGCTGCGAAAGGAATGGCTCTAAAAACGTACAACAATTTCGGTAACATCATTTTGATGGCATGTATCTTATCCACCCAGGACAATTCAACCTTAGACCATCTAGAGCATAGCATTTTAGTTAAAGAAAGAAGAGGTTTGTAGTTTAAATCAAATAAGGCGTTGCCAGAAAAGGACAGTTTGGTCCCCAGATACTGTAGGTCAAAGAACACGTTCTCCAATCAAAGGGGTAGCAGCACTTAAATATAGCAAGTTCTGAACTAGGGATAGCAAACGGGAGGGCTTGGGTCTTCGTGATGTTGAGTTTATGATAAGATACCCTACTATATTCATCTAAAATCGTTTGCAGGGCCGGCAAGGATGTGAGGGGATTAGTCATGGTTACTAAAATGTCATCGGCAAATAAACTGAGTTTACAAGTGGACGGGCCCACAGGAACACCCTCAACCCCATCCGATTGGCGAATCGCCTGCGCCAAAGCCTCAAGAGCCAAGGTGTTCAATAAAGGAGAAAGAGGGCAACCCTGACGAGTCCCGTTGGTAATATACATGGGAATAGAGAGGAAAACCTGCATTAAGAACAAACGCAGACGGAGTCGAGTTAGAGTATAGGGACATAACAGCAGTGATCAAAGCTCGGGGGAAATTTAATTTTAGAAGAGTATGTTCGAGGAATAACCAATGTAGGCGATCAAATGCTTTCTCAGCATCAAGTGATAACAATAGAGTCGGGGTCTGTGTTCGAGTCACCATATCCATTAACAAGGTTACCTTGAGTCAGGTCCCTGCCTATTTTTAATAAAACCTACTTGATCATCCGCTATGAGCGATGGTAATAAGTCCACTATCCTATTTGCAAAACCTTTTGCATATAACTTGGTGTCTGTGTTGAGTAGTGAAATGGGTCTATATTTAGAACACGTTGGGGCTGGTGGGGAAGTTTTAGGGAGAGTGACAAGGTTAGCAGATAACCAATCGGGGGACGCAGTTCCGGCCTGAAAAATATGTTGAAACACAGATAGGAGATATGGGGACAGTAGGGTTTTAAAGTACTTGTAATACAGCGCCGTTAAGCTGTCAGGGCCAGGAGCCTTGCATGATTTAAGGGAAGCAATAGACATAGTGAGTTCTGAAAGAGATATTGGGGTAGTTAGATAAATGTTGGTCTTCTGACAAAGTCGGGAGGTGCAAGCGCTGCAGGAAAGGTTCCATGGCAGCCAAAGAAGGTTGGGGAATGGAGTCGTCATTCCATAAATTCTATAAATCTGAGTAATCCTCAGCAAAGCAATCAGCAATCTTTTTAGGGTTGATATGGGTGTCACCGTTTTTATCAGACATTTTTTCTAGTTTAGTCTTTGCCGCGCGTTGCCGGAGCTTGTTGGCCATCAATCTGCTAGCTTTATTACCATGCAGGTAATGTCGTGCTTGTAGGCGTCAAGCCGCCCACATATAGTCCCTCTTACCTAAATATACCAGTTGACACTGCAAATCTAGAAGAAGGGTCTGTGAGGCCACGTCCCTGGACCTTTTGTGTTGAAGTGCAGCATCGTGTATGCGTTGAAGAAGATTTAATCTATGGGATATAGCCTGTTTTTTAAAGTGAGAACCCCATTTAAGTAGCACTCCTCGGATCACAGGTTTATGGGCCTGCCAAAAGAGTAAGGGAGAAACGTCAGGAGAGGAATTTTCATTAAAATAGTTGGTCATGGTCTGAGTCACCTCCTCTAATACCTCGGGACGGGATAGAAGGGATTTGTTCAATCGCCACGGGGCACATCCTCAATTAATTGAGTCAGCCAGAGGATTTAAAGTAATTGGGGCGTGATCCGACCAAGATATGGTTCCCAAGTCACATCCTAAAACACTAATAAATCACGTTTGAGAAAAATGTGGACAATTCTGGAGTACATTTTATGTGCCCCAGAATAGAAAGAATAATCTACCTCCGTGGGGTGAAAAAGTCGCCAAACATCGAATAGTTGGAATTTAGCTAGGAGGGCATTAAACTTCTGTACTGAAGCCTGTTGGGAATGGGATGGTCTAGAGGGGAGATCAAAGTCTTGGAGGAAGCCTTCGATCTCCTCCTCTGCTTCATTAAAAGTCTTAATACCTGAAACGGCATCTTCTTGGGGTGTGCGGGTTCTCAGTGTGGGGGCTCCACCTGCCGGGCCTCCGCTTGACGCTCGATCATCCGGAGCTCGGGTTGCCGCTCCAACTTTCTTTCTTGGCGGTCCAGCTCTTTTTCTTTCTGGGCATCCTGCTGCTTAATGTCATTTATGGCTTGTTGTATGCCAGCTTCTGATGGATTGGCCCCATACAGGGCCATGCGTTCCTGGACCCTTTGCTGGAACAGGTCCTCAGCTGACCGGGGTCTAGGGTCACCGTTCCTTTGGTCCATTTTGGTCAGCTCACTGATTACGGCACGCTTGCCCTTGGATCTGGCGGTCCCTCCTGGGCTTTCCAGCAGGTTTCTCAGGGTGTCATGCTTGCAGGCTGTGTAGATGGTCATTTCGTGGTGCTTTGGTGTTGGAGAGCCTCTATCCACACTGCTGCCACCAATGTGACGGAAACCACTCTCTTCCTCCTGTCCTGGATATTCAGACACCCCATCGTTGCGGTCAGCCTGGCTACTGGGAACGCGATCCGCAGCACCTCGAGCAGCTTGACCCGCTTACTTCTGCCTGCTGGGAGACCTGGGCTGGCTGGCAGGGATCTGTGCCAGTGCTGTGCCAAAGATACAGCAGCTTCTAGGGAGCTGTAGCCCCGATGTTAGGTCTGTCTTTCAGATGGCCGCTCGGTGCCTTCTGATGGTGAGTGGAGAGGAATAGAGCAGAGAAATAAAACACCAGACAAGCTGAATGTATCAACCAAGAACTACAGTGGCAAGAAAAACTATGTGAACCCTTTGGGATTACGTGGAGTTTTGCATGAATTGGTCATAAAATGTGCTCTGATCTTCATCTAAGTCACAACAATTTGAAAAACACAGTCTGCTTAAAATAATACAACACAAACATTATATGTTTTCATGTGTTTATTGAACATAACATGTAAACATTCACAGTGCAGGGTGGAAAAAGTATGTGAACCCCTAGCCTAATGACTTCTACAAGAGCTAATTGAAGCCAGGAGTGAGCCAACCTTGAGTCCAATCAGTGTGATATTATTGGATGTGTTGCTGTAAGCTGTCCTGCCCTTTAAAAACACACACCAGTTTTGGGTTTACTGGTTTCAAGAAGCACTGCCTGATGTGAACCATGCCTCGCAGAAAAGAGCTCTCAGAAGACCTACAATCAAGAATTATTGACTTGCATGAAGCTGGAAAGGGTTACAAAAGTATCTCCAAAAGCCTTGATGTTCATGTGTCCACGGTAAGACAGACTGTCTACAAATGGAGAAAGTTCAGCACTGTTGCTACTCTCCCTAGGCGTGGTCGTCCTGTAAAGATGACTGCAAGAGCACAGTGCAGAATGCTTAATGAGGTAAAGAAGAATCCTAGAGTGTCAGCTAAAGACTTACAGAAATCCCTGGCACATGCTAACATTTTTGTTGACACATCTACAATAAGGAAAACATTAAACAAGAATGGAGTACATGGGAGGACACCACGGAGGAAGCCATTGCTATCCAAAAAGAATATTGCAGCACGTTTGAAGTTTGCAAAAGAGCACCTGGATGTTCCACAGCACTACTGGCAAAATATTCTGTGGACAGATGAAACCAAAATTGAGTTGTTTGGAAAAAACACACAACACTATGAGTGGGGGAAAAAAGGCACAGCACACCAACATCAAAACCTCATCCCCACTGTAAAACATGGCGGAGGGAGTATCATGGTTTGGGGCTTCTTTGCTGCCTCAGGGCCTGGATGGATTGTTGTCATTGATGGAAGAATGAATTCCAGAGTTTATCAAGACATTTTGCAGGAAAACATAAGACCATCTCTCCGCCAACTGAAGCTCCGCAGAGGATGGGTGATGCAACAGGACAATGACTCAAAGCATACAAGTAATTCAACAAAAGAATGGCTTCAACAAAACAAAATACAGCTTCTGGAGTGGCCCAGTCAGAGTCCTGACCTCAACCCGATTGAAATGCTGTGGCATGACTTTAAGACAGCGATTCACACCAGACATCCCAAGAATATTGCTACACTGAAACAGTTTTGTGAAGAGGAGTGGTCCAAAATTACTCTAGATCGTTGTGCAGGTCTGATCTGCAAATACAGGAAACGTTTGGTTGAGGTTATTGCTGCCAAAGGAGGGTCAACCAGTCCAAAGGTTCACATACTTTTTCCACCCTGCACTGTGAATGTTTACATGTTATGTTCAATAAACACATAAAAACCTATAATGTTTGTGTTGTATTATTTTAAGCAGACTGTGTTTTTCAAATTGTTGTGACTTAGATGAAAATCAGAGCACATTTTATGACCATTTCATGCAAAACACCACGTAATCCCAAAGGGTTCACATACTTTTTCTTGCCACTGTATATCTGCTTTACTGAGAAAACCATATTTATGTGGTCCAACAGGGATCACTTACATACCAAACCATGAACAGTGACTTACTAGAACTCTAATTACATTAGGTCAGTTAGATTTAGATATTTACAGTAAACATTCCGTAGCAGTCAGTTATCACACACATCATTTGCATAACTATTGTTCCAATAGATCAGATTAAAGTCAAACACTGCCCCAGACTCATGACTCTTCAAACATGCAACCAGATAAAGAGAATAGTGGTCTTGCATAATCACAGATTCAACATAAACATTCTATACCAACTCTGCACCTCTATTTTGTGCCATGCGGTCCTTTGTTCCTGGGACCTATGGCTGGCTTGGGAAAATGGCATTCGGGGGTTTGGGGAGGACTGGTCACACAGTACAATGAGTCTTTACAACACTCAGCAATGAAAAACACATGTACAGTAAAAAAAAAAACCTTTTAAACTTACACCACACAAGGCAATTGCCGGTTTCTTTTGTTTTTTTGTTTCCATGGGAATAAAAGTCTTGGGGTTGAAGCGGGGAGCACTCTGTCAGTTTCATGACCCCCCCCCAAATTGCCAGGGAGTGAGTGCGGAGCAGCACTGCTGGTGGTGGGAGGGACCTATATGAATTTTTTCCATCTGCCTCCCACCACTTAGTGCCGCAGCAACGCAACGTGCTGCTGCGCTGCCTGAGCTGAGGTTTCCTGAGATGGAAAAACAGTCACTGGACACACTGAGCACAGCGTATCTCGATGTGCGGCACCTACAGGTGTGTCCAGGGCCATCCCAAGCCACTGTGCTGCCTGGAGCGAAGTATGAGTTGCTGCCCCCCCACCCCCAATAAAACATGGTGTGTATGAGCATATCACAGAGCGCCACATATCATGGCCCACTGTCCCACACATCCACATACCGTCACACACTTCCACATACAGACGCACACTTCCACATACACACTTACATACTTCCACAGTCACACACATGCAGTCACACACACGTTCCACAGCCTGTAAGGAGAAGACGCAGAGGATTAATGACTCCGGAGGGCACAGAGTTACTGTTGATTATATTTCACAGGGTGTTCCTTTAAATAGGAAGCGTCTCACCGAAGGTATGAAAGAAATTAGGAAAATACTTGTTTTTTTCACCATGATTTAATAATTCAGGGAATACTGGGGGGAGGCTTAAAGCCATAAAGCGGCATTAAAACATGCGGCGTCCCAGTCATTTCTGTAATTCGCCCATCAAACCCTGGCAGCTCCATAGTAATCCCCCCACAGTCTAGAAAGGTAAAAATTTGATTTATTTATTTTAGCAAAGTCACTCAGGCCTTGCCAGGCCTATGAAAAGCCCCCAGCTATTAACAACTAACAGCTCCCATCATGCTGTGCGGGCTGTAAGGGAGCTGCAGATCGTCTTCAATCTGGGCCCCATGCAGCCCTCAATCGGCAGCTCCCTCAGGACTCTGGAATAGGGTGTCTGTCCAGGCCTTCCCTCAACCAGGACAGAGGAGCTGGCAGTGCTTTAAGGGGGCAGCAACATGTCCCTGTGAGGAGGGATGGGCGGGAGGGGAACCTCCATAACACATACACGGGGGGGGCACACAGAGTCTCCTGTATGAAATCAAGCCAGGCCTACCTCCTCAGCAGCCTCATGGTTCCCTGGGATTCATTTAAAGGCGCGCACTTGCCTACACCACCAGAGCCCTGCCACACGTGTCACGTGACAGGCTCTAAACACCGCGTTCCGTCTCACAGGCGCAAGGACCTGCAGGAGAGACCACAGCCAGGCTGCATCGCTGGTAAAACTTAAGTGGATGGCCTCCATGCCTGCTGAAAGGGGCAGGTGCCGGCCCGCTTAAAGGGGCAGTCACATTCTGGAGGGGCAGGCACGGCTTGGTTTTCAATGGAACACTGTCCTGCAGCCGTGTCCAGGCTGGAGGCCTTTGAAAGAGCAGCAAAATGCTGCCCCTGACAAAGTGCTGCCTGGAGCGGCTGCTCCACCCCGCTCCATGGACGGGCCGGCCCTGGATGTGTCGCTTCGTGCGAAGTATATCTCCAGCTTAAGACAAAAGACAACTAATGAAACAAAAGATCTAGATATATTACTTACTCTCACAGTCCAATACAAGAGATATATCTCTTCTGCTCTGACTCTCTTTCTCCACTCTCCAGTCGCTGCAAAACTAGGTCTGTGTGAGAGTCTGTCTCTGTGTCTCTTCTTCCAGTCTCTCATTCCAGTCTCCAGTGCACTCTCCACTGGTCTCCTCAGTAAAAAGGTTAGTCATGTAACAATGCTGATTGGACTATGACTTACTCTGTGCCAGTAATCCAACCACAAAGATGATTCTAGAACATACAAAACACACCCAAAACGATTCGGTGTCCCAAAACAATTCGGTGATTCGTTCAATGGTTTTATAACATAAATCCAAAATGATCCGAAACGATCTGATATAACTTATACAATGAAAATAACTTCCAACTTGCCAATTTATATGCCTAAAGAAACCAACGAAATTGTTTCCTTATCGTATCGACATCTGTTTTGTATCGTGTGTATTTCGTTACCAGATTGATTCGTGATTTCGGGCGCGTCCAAAACAACGAATCGAGGTCTATTCGTACGAAAGTCAATTCAGAACGAAGCGAAACGCACATCTCTAGTATACATAGACAAGGGATTGGTTTCATGGGCAACACGAGGATGAGTAAGGTTTCTACCATCTATGGACTCCACAAGCAAAAGGAGTCTCTCTCTCGAGCAATGAAATCTGATGAGTAGCTGCAAAACCAGTATCAAGGAAATTTTCAGCAGAGCCAGAATCTATAGAGGCTTTGATATTCAACTTGGTAGTTTCCCAAGCCAGAGGTACCGGTACCACAATCCTGGTTCTTATTTTCTTAGACGTGAGAGACACAGAAGCCATGCCTAGGATCTATCTCTCCTGAGATTCTAGACACGGTAGTTTTGCTGCACCTTAACATTCTTTGGTCACTTGGGGCAATGCAACCTAAAATGCCCCCTGTCAGCTTAATATAAACACAACCCCTCCTGTAATCTGTATTGCTTCTCCTCTTTGGATATCCCAACCCTGCCTAGCTGCATGGGCTCTGGAACTGGATGTTCCATCCTAGGTGGTAGAGGTTCAAAAGGAAGCCAATACAGAACCCCCAGAAGGTATCACAGGCAAGACTCTATTAGGTCTCTCCCTCGGAGGTCTCCTTTCACAAATCTGATCATCAATGGCTATGCAGAAATCAATGAGATTATCCAACCCTTCAGGCAATGACATGCAAGCAATTTCAAACATTGAAGGCTGTCACACAAACCCTCAGTAAAAGCCAGAGTTAATGCCTCATTAGCCCACTTTACATCACTAGCTAGGGTTTTAAATTCAATAGCGTATTCTGAGACACCCCCCTCGGTTCCCCTGTTTGATATGAAAAAGTGCTCTCCCAGCATTATTTGCTCATCTCGTAGGGTTAAATGTACATCTTAACTCGCTAATGAAACTTTCGTAAACCATAGATTATGGGCTTTTTCAATTCCCAGAGAGGTGTAGCAAGCTTTATCAGACAGATGATTTATGACATAACCAACGGTTCTCAGACGGACAGAACCCTGGGTTTAGCTCAAACAAGATATCCAGCTGAATGAGGAACCCCCTGCAAGCACTAGGGGTTCCGTCATAACACAATGGTGTTTACATGAGGACCATCATGTTTACATGAGGACCATCACATGCAGGAGGAGCGGGTTTTTCTTTTAATGGAGGTGAAGATGACATCCTTCCTGGCTGAGACAAAAGCGAATGCAGAGCCTGGGCAATCTGATCCATTCTGTGATCCTGCTCCTCCTGTTTGGCCACGATTTTAGACAACTGGATAGACAGTTCTACGGGATCCAATGGCCCTGTCGTAATGTCATGGATCCTCCCTGACAACCATATATCTGTCCCGGTACACAGAGCCCTCTCTACCCTTCCGATCCTTGAATGGTCAGCAATTCTTACTATCTTTATGGACTCGATGTTACCATATAAAGCAAGGGTTAATCGAGCATACAGAGTGGTTCTCATACACAAACGCTTCAGTACCAGGATCGTGGCTCTCACACAAAGCCGGACCAGAAACAGGAGCGTGGCTCTCATACAAAACTTAGTCGTAACAGGAGTGGGGTTCTCCTACAAATCCGAGTCAGTAGCAGGAGCGTGGTTCTCCTACAAAGCTGAGGCAGTAACAGGAGCATGGTTCTCATACAAAGCTGAGTCAGTAACAGTGGCGTGGTTCTCATACAAAGCCGAGTCAGTTACCGTAGCATGGTTCTCATACAAAGCCGAGTCAGTAACAGGAGCGTGGTTCATACAAAGCTGAGTCGTAACAGGCATCAAATACACAGTAAATGTTAGAGATTCATCACTGGAGTTCAATATGCGGAGGAGATCAGAGGGAGACACTATAAGCAGTGGCATATTTAGGTTTTGTGCTGCCCTAGGCCTGACTAAACTCGTGCACCCCCTAATTTAAATTTGAGGCACCCCTTCCTGTCAAGGGCACCCCTTCCTGGTTAATCCCCACCCTTCCTCTTTAAGCTCCGCCTTTTCCTCTTAGAGCTCCGCCTTGTCCTCTCTTTATATTAAAAGTGGATACCAAGTGCCTACTTGTATATTTTGTATACCATTTCAAATGTATCTGAGATAAATAAAATTATGAAATGTTTAAATTCAAGCATTTTTACAAAGAACAGCCACGCATGCAAAGTATACTGGATCACAGCCGCTCTAATTGGTTGAACAATAAAATCCACAGAAACATGCACTGCATATGAGTGTATCACAGAGCTGCACAGCAATAAAACCCACAGAAATGGGCACTGTGTATGAGCATATCAGAGCTGCACAGCAATAAAACCGACAGAAATGTGCACTGTGTATGAGCATATCACAGAACTGCACAGCAATAAAACTCACAGTAATGTGCAGTGTGTATGAGCATATCCCAGAGCTCCAGGGCAATAAAACTCACAGTAATATGCAGTATGTATCACAGAATCCACAGCAATAAAACTCCCAGCAATGCAATGTGTGGTGTGTGCCAGCGTATCAGAATCCACAGCAATAAAACTCCCAGCAATGCAATGTGTGGTGTGTGTCAGCGTATCAGAATCCACAGCAATAAAACTCCCAGCAATGCAATGTACGGTGTGTATGAGTGCATCAGAATCCACTGCAATAAGACTCCCAGCAAACCGAGTGAATATGAGCACACAGCAATTATTTATTCTATATTTACCGGCCTCCGTCCGCGGTAGGGCTGTGTGCAGAGTCAGCAGGGACTGTGAAAGGACTCAGCAGGAGGTCCCTCCAGGCCACGTTAGGATCGCGGCTGTGCCTGTGCGTGGAGCCATCTTGTCAACAGTGGGGTGCCACTGCCAGAGGGTGCACCGTGGATTGGATTCCCTTCCCGGTGGGTGTTCAGTCCAGAATAGAATGAGAGTCCGTGTTAACAAAAGGGCGGGCAGCTGCGTGCGTGTCACGTGGTTCAGCCAGTCAGGTGGTACTGAGACTCCGTACCACCTGACTGGCCGGACCGCGTGACCTGCACGCACGCAGCCTCACCAGGAGCCAGGCTGCTCAATGACAAATTTCGATCACTGCAGTGCTGGTTAAGGAAAGGTCCACTTTAAACAGCAGTAAGCAGACAGGGCTTCATATTCTACTGATACCCCCCTTTACCTGCCAGTTACTGTCATCTTTTCTCTCTGCACACAAATCACATCCCCCTCCCCTCTCCTAGAGTTGCTGCGGGGCAGGGGAGGAGCTATGGAGGGAGGAGAGGGGGATTTTTATTCTATTCGATTTTATTCCGTATGCAAACGCCCTGCTCCACTGCTCGTTGTTTGAGAACACAGCTCAAAGCTGACACACAGTGACAGTGGCACCTCCTAGTACCCCCTAATGACACCCAAATAATCACTGGTACCTGGGGCGGCCCGCCCTCCGCCACTCCCATAAGTACACCACTGCTCTGTGATATGCTCACACACAAGTTTGGCGAACTGCCAGCAAGTACGGTGCTGTTTGAAGGCATTGCAAATCCCTATAGAGAAGTAATGGTAATCTATTCAGAGAACACCAAACAGCAGAGAAATGGCAGTGAAATGCCCTGATGTTCAGTGGTTTCAATCAGCAGGTTTATTCAGGCGAACCCCATAGGTTTCAAGGTTAAAAATATTCCCGTTTTTATGCAATATCTAATAAACCATTTATTATTTTAATCTGCAGTAAAAAGTCTTTATTGTTGTTTTTTTTAGTACCTTTTAGGAATTTTTCAGCAAAATTTCCCCCCTTTTTTTTAATAGCGGTTTTTCTTTTTTCTGTAACAGAACTTTTTATTATCAATCATAGGATCTTATATGTAAATTCCAGACATTTTCGTTCAGTAGTTTTGAAAACAGCAGGCCACGGGTTTGCGGTGGCAGCATTCAGCGGCCGACTCCCTGCACTTTGGGGACCCTGCAGTGAATGGTGAATTCACTGCAGGGTGGGGAACTACAGAACACCAAAATGTTGGTGTCATTTCGGTGCTCTGTGAGTAACCCCACTTAGTGGTGAGGTGTTTTGCTGCCCCCTGGAAAGTGAAAGCCTAGGCCTTGCCTACCCAGGACATACTTGGAAATTTGTGAAATCTCAATGTATCCTTCCTGGCAAAATACTTTGCAAAAGTAAAAAAAATAAAAATATTTTTTTTAAAAAAAAATTGTTTTTTAGGGATGGGGCCACCAGTGCGGGCCGCCGCCCCCTGGAAAGTGCCACCCTAGGCCTAGGCCTTGTTGGCCTAGGCCAAAATACTCCAATGACTATAAGGCGTGAAAATAATATGGAAAATAAGACAATGGAGTAGGCATATGGTTTCTTAGTAACAAGAAAAGTTCTGTACCTGTGTGGATTTGCTGGGATCAGGGTGATGAATAGTGGTCTGTGATTCCAGGCAAGGTCAGTATCAGGCGGCAGACAGGAGTGGTCGGTAATTTCAGGCAGACGTCGGTACTAGGCAGCAGACAGGAGTGGGTTGAGCTGAAGGCAGGTTAAGGCTTGACAGGGACACAGGAAGGTTGGGAATGGGAACAGGGAAACTGAGCACTGATTGAGAGGCAGTTTGGGATTTAAATAGGGTGCTTGTAGTGAGTCCACTAGTCAGGGAAGGATGCTGCTGGGTTGCCATGATGACCAGGCAGGCTATGATGTCATGGTGGTCTCTGAGTGGTTGTGGGGGAGTTGGTCCAGATGGGCACCATCTTGGATGCCACATGGGGCGCCAGGCACCGCTGTGGCGTGGAGGAGACTGCAGGGAGCCGTGAGAGCCGGTGAGGGAGGCCAGTGTGGTGGTACATTGTCTGTCCATGGGGCTTCCTCTCAATGATCACGGCGGCTGGACCTGATTGGAGTCGGTCCGTGCGATCAGGTTGCAGTGCCGGTCCCTGGCAGGGTGAGTCCCCTGAGATTACCCCCCCCCTAATGCGACCCCTCTGGGGGCATTGAGGTTGAGGTTTATGCGGATTCTGAAGATGGAAGGATTGGCCTCTGGATGGAGTGTGTACCTGTGTAGCGGGTTCCCATGAGTTTTCTTCAGGACCGTATCCCTACCATTGGACCAGATATACTATTGGACCGGTGCATAAATTGATAAATCTCTCCGGTGCATAAATTGATATTTATCAAATATACGCCATTATACATTTTGGCGTATATTTGATAAATATCAATTTATGCACGGAATTACACTAGGGAGCACCCTCTGTTCTTAATTTTCCTTTTGAGGGATCATCTTAAAAAAAGAGTTGAAGGCCGTTGGGTACCTGAAAAATAGAAGACAAATACCCAAGAGGCGACTTTATCTAGAGCCAGTTTAGGCTCTAGTTATGTGAGTGTATAGACTACATCAATATACAGTATATATATCTTTGTTTTTTCCTATACTGAAACTTCATGGGAAAAGATCAATCTGCTGAGACAACAGAATTAGTGTATGTACTCCAGATGCCTTGGTGCGCTGTACTTTTCTATCAAGTCATCTTGGACAACCTGGCTACCACCACCATGAAGGTGTTGTGGTTTTGAGATGGGGGTAATTCAACGATAAAATCTACTGAGACGCTAGCCCATGGGCGATGAGGAATCATTAAGGGTTGTAGAAACCCTGCCATCTTGGTTCTAGGAACCGTACTGTGATTACATACTGTACATGAGTGGACATATTCTAGGACAGGGATAGCAAACCTTTTGGAGCCCGATTGCCCAAACTGGATTGCTGAACCAACTTATGTGTCTCAAAGTGCCTACCCACAATTAGACCTGAATACGGATTTTTTTTAGAAAAAAAACACTTCATACGAATGTCTGAACTAATTATGTGCTTAAGTTTTAGAAGAAAAATACAGTATAAGAAGATGGATATATTGCCCCCTGCTCACACATGGATATAATGCCCCCAGCTCACACATGGATATATTGCCCCAGCTTAATGCCCCCAGCTCACACATGGATATATGAACCTACATGGAACCTACATTTTCACTCTTGGGTTTTTTAGAATTTATGTACCTAAAGAATCTTTTAGGGTTGGTCTTGCTCTCTTTGGCTATTTCTTTTTCATTTTCTAGTTTAGCCCATCTAATCGCATTTTTACATGCTTTATTGGCTGCCCTATATGCTTTATAGGATGCCTCAGATTTATCAAATTTAAAAGCTTTAAATGCCTTCTTTTTATTTTTCATTTCCTTAGTTACCTTCCTACTAAGCCACATTGGTTTCAGTCTGTTTCTTTTATATTTATTAACCAGTGGAATATATTGTGACGTGTACTTTTCTAGTGTTAGTTTAAAGATATTCCACTTATCCTCAGTGTTTTTCCCGTGAAAGAGTTTCTGCCAGTCAATGACATTGAGAGCTTCCTTTATTTTAATAAAGTTGGCCTTTTTAAAATTATATATTTTAGCATGCCCCTTATGAATGTGTTTTTTTGAGTTTATTTCAAAAGTCACCATGTTATGGTCGCTATTTCCCAACTGTTCTTTTACATTAATATTTGAGAAAAGATCCACATTATTTGTTATAACCAGGTCCAGACAGTTATCCTCTCTAGTTGGTGTTTCTACCAGTTGTGACATGAAGGTATCATTTAAAATGTTCAGGAACCGGATTCCCTTTGCTGAATTACTAGTCCCACTATCCCAATTTATGTCCGGGTAATTAAAATCTCCAATAATTAAAGTGCTACCATGATGTGCAGCCTTCCTAATTTGCTCTAACAGTTGTTCTTCCTCATCATTATCTATATTAGGTGGTTTATAGCATATGCCAACCAATAATTGACTTCCCTGTTTATTCCCCAACGAAATATTTACCCATAAGGATTCCACATTTCCCTCATCGCTTTCCAGTTGTGTAATATTAGACTTTAAATCCTGATTTACATATAAACACACTCCACCCCCTTTCTTATGTTTCCTATCCTTTCTAAACAATGTATAACCGTTTAAGTTTACAGCCCAGTCATGCGTTTCGTCCCACCATGTTTCTGTTATTCCTATAATGTCGTATTGCTTAGTGTATGCTATTACCTCTAGTTCCCCCATCTTGTTATTAAGGCTCCTTGCATTAGCAAGCATACATTTAATGTTGTCTCTACCCACACATGCTGAATGCGACTTTACATTACATGCCTCCACTGTTCTTACATTACCCATCCCCCCGGCTCCACCCCCCTTAGTCTGAACTGAAACCCCTCCGCTATCTACTCTGTCTCCATTTTGTAAGATACTGTATCCCTCCCCCCCTTCCACTAGTTTAAAGTCTCCTCCAACCTTTTAACCATCCTCTCCCCTAGCACAGCAGACCCTTTTCCATTCAGGTGCAATCTATCACAACTATACAGATTGTACCCCAGTGCAAAATGAGCCCAGTGCTCTAAAAACCCAAAGCCCTCCTTCCTGCACCAAGCTTTAAGCCACGCATTGACCTCCCTAATCTCCCGCTGCCTTTCCACTGTAGCACGTGGCACAGGTAGGATCTCAGAAAATACTACCTTGGAGGACCTCTTCTTCAGTTTGCTTCCTAATTCCCTGAAATCATTCTTCAGGTCCTTCCATCTTCCGCTTACTTTGTCATTGGTACCAATATGGACCATGACAGCTGGGTCATCTCCAGCCCCTCCCAATAATCTATCAACTCTGTCAACCACATGCCTAACACGGGCACCCGGCAGACAGCAAACTGTCCGGTTAAGGCGATCAGCGCGACAGATTACCCTGTCTACTCTCTTAATAATAGAGTCCCCTACCACCACAACCTGTCTAGGCTTACTTGCCCTCTTTATCCCTCCCTTACTTGGTGGGCTGATCCCCCGGCTGTTAGAGGGAGCAGCCTCCAGTACTGCTACACCTGAGCTGCTGCACCCAACATCTTCGCTCAAGGGGGCAAATCTGTTGGTGTGCGCAAGATCAGGACTAGCCAACCTTTTCCTCTTCCCTCCCCCCCTGCTACCACGTGTCACTGACACCCAGCTACCAACCTGTTCCCCGGTTAACTCCACTCCTCCCACACCCCTAGATTCCTCAACTATACTTTGCTCCGTGAGAAGCAGGCTCCTTTCAAGATTGTCAATCTGCCTCAGCGTTACGATTTGCCCTTCCAGATCTCCAATATGAGCTTCCAGAAGAGCTACACGTTCACACTTGCTACAGAGATATGGACCCTGGAAGGATTCCTCCAGACATGCATACATGCAGCAGGATGTGCACTGGGTCAAACCTTCAAGCTTGCTAACACTCATACCCAAAACAAGATATCAAATATATAAACAACAATTGATACCTGTTATTTAAACTCCTGTTTTTAACTCCACTTGAAAATAGCCCACTTAAAAGTAGACCACCTCAAGCCCCTGTGAGCAAGCTCAGTGAGTTGCCCCTGAGATTATGTAGCCATACAAGTGAAATCACCTGACAGGCTACACGCCCCCAATTAACAAGTCACCAGCCACCCAGGGAAAAAAACAACCAAAAAGCACAACAGAAAAAAAAAACAGCAGAAAAAAAAAACAAAAAGAGAAATTAAATTGACAAATAAACCAGAGGTTTCTCTCCCTCTAAAGATACAAACCAGACCAGTACAGGTAGAATTCCTGTTTTTAACTCCACTTGAAAATAGCCCACTTAAAAGTAGACCACCTCAAGCCCCTGTGAGCAAGCTCAGTGAGTTGCCCCTGAGATTATGTAGCCATACAAGTGAAATCACCTGACAGGCTACACGCCCCCAGTTAACAAGTCACCAGCCACCCAGGGAAAAAAAACAACCAAAAAGCACAACAGAAAAAAAAAAACAGCAGAAAAAAAAAACAAAAAGAGAAATTAAATTGACAAATAAACCAGAGGTTTCTCTCCCTCTAAAGATACAAACCAGACCAGTACAGGTAGAATTCCTGTTTTTAACTCCACTTGAAAATAGCCCACTTAAAAGTAGACCACCTCAAGCCCCTGTCTTCTTTATGCAAGAGACCAGTGGTAAGAACCAGTGTAACAGTATCGTGAGTTATCCTGGGGCAGGATAACGGCCTACCGTCTATAGCTTCGACGACCAAGGGTGTCTCTCTTACAACCAGAGGGAGAGAAATGGAGGAAGCGTATTCAACATCAATGAAATTACCAGCTGCCCCAGAGTCAACAAAAGCGGTAGTATGCCTGGTCTTGGTCCCCCAAGCCACGGATACTGGTAACAAGAGTCTAGTGTCTTTGACAGGAGACCTGAACGTCACACCCAAGGCCTGTCTCCTCAGCTGCCTTACGTGCGGTAGTTTTTCCGACTTATCATGCATTCTAGGGCGAGTGGGACATTGAAGTCGTAAATGTCCTTTTAAACTACAATACAGGCACGATCCCTCACAAAGACGCCTTGTTCTCTCTTCCTCTGTAAGCCTAGTATGGCCTAGTTGCATAGGCTCAGAGGGAGGGGATAACTCTCTTGGTGGTGCCTGAAAGACGGGGGCCAACCTTGGTAACGGTCTCTTGGAGTTCTTCCGTCCCTTATCTGATCATCCAGATCTATACAATAATCTATAAATTCACTCAACACCTCAGGTAATTTACGAGGGGCCAACTCATGCATCAATGACTCCGATAACCCCTCCATAAAAGCCAGAACCAGAGCCTCATTAGTCCAGTTCACGTCAGAAACCAACGTTTTAAATTCTATAGCATAATCCGACACAGTCCTGTTCCCTTGGCGTATGCGGAACAAGGATTTGCCAGCTACCTTGGCCTTTCTGGTAGGATTAAACGTACGTTTTAACTCGGCTATGAATTCTTTATAGTTCAGTACGATAGGCTTCTCTGCCTCCAATAAAGGATTCACCCATGTCAACGCTCTGCCAGACAGATGGTTAATAATGAACCCCACTTTGGCTATGTCAGTGATAAACATTTGTGGATTTAATTTAAAATGAATATCCACCTGGACCAAAAATCCCCGGCACTCCGAGGGAGTACCGTCAAACCTCATAGGAGCGGTCATGTGTACCTGGGATGTCTGACCAACAGGGGACACAGGTATAGCAGGCGGAGGTGCAACCCCAGCTGGTTCCAGGTGAGCCGTACGAGTCAGGATAGTTTGTAAGACGAGAGCAAACTGATCCATCCTATGGTCCTGCTCGTCCTGTCTGGATACAAAGTTACTCAAATGCTGTGTTAAGTCTGCGGGATCTGTTTGGCCAGATCGTAATGTCACGGTTCCCGGATCCCACCACGCAGTCCTTAAAGCCCAACACTCCACAGAGCCCAAAAGCTACCAACAGGGTAGCCGTAGAAGAATCCCTAACTGTCTGGTCCTTAGAATTGGCCAGGTATACTAGCTAGACAAAGGGTTAATCAAAGACAATGTAGTAATACAAAACCAGGTCAGCAACACGGGGGTAGTCAGACGAGCCAGAATCAGGAATACAGAGTATAGAATAGTCAAATGGAATAGCCGGGTCGATATCAGTGCAGGAGCGTAGTACAAGAAAATAGTCTAGGGCAACGGAAGGCAGAATAGTCAGAAAACAAGCAGAGGTCAATAACAGGTTAAATCACAAGAGAATTCAAGTACAGGGAGCTCAAGTATGGATAATCACGATCTGGCACTGCTTAGAAGGAACTGTTGGTTTTTAAAAGACATTCACCAGACCGCGACCCCCTCTCAAGCCGCACCTCATGCAGCCACCTCCCTGCCTGTTTCAATTTAAACCGGGCGTTGGTGAGCGAGCAGCATCAGACATGCTGCCTTCAAGCACACCGGAAAGGCTGGAAGCCCCCAACGTTACACACCTCCCCTCATCAAAGTTACCTTTCCTCCAACGATCGAATCCTCTTTTGTCGGTGGATTGGGCGGCATGGTGTAAGGCCCGCAGGACCCTGCACCTGTCCTGGAAAACATCAATTTATCAATCAATACTCCGCAACCCGGAGTTTCAGAATGGCTCTGCAGCTCTGGCCTTTAGGGTCTTGGCGGGTGGAGGTTTGATGCAGATTTTGCATTTCTTAGTCCTCCCCTCATGCAATCTCCTCCCATACAACGATCTTTGTGCACTGATTGCCGCGGTAACATTACACTCATTCTATTACATGCAGCTTTCTGCATTTGTTTCTTTGCAATTACAGGATTTGAGAGACCTTGATTTCCACAACTCTCTGGACAGAGTCATGAAAGATTGTCTACTGCGGTGTTTCGAGCTCTCATTAGACCGCAGTTTGACTGGTCGTGTGCAACCTCTGGCCTGGCAGGATGGTGTATCCATTTTCCTAAGCAGTCACCCTTCTCTCTTATAACGGCTTCCACGAAATCGCGCAAACGAATCCCCTCGGCGCAATATGGGGAAATGTTTTTCAAAATATTGCATAGTGCATACTTTGCCCCGGCTAGACTGGCCCTTATAACCCCCCACAGCTCGGGCAGATGTTTAAAATGTAACCATCGCAATGCTGACCTGTATCACTGTTTGTGGGCGTGCCCAGCCATTCCATTGTTGTGGGACGCAGTTCGGCGCTTTAGCGCCCGTATTTTGGGGCTTAAAATACCTGTTATCCCTGATTGGGCTATATTTAATATGCTGCCGGACGGCGAGGCACAGCAAATGTCAAGGGCTCAGAAGTTGCTCCTAGGTATTCTTTCTGCTACTACAAAAAAAGCAATCTTAGGTCATTGGATTTTCCCCAACCCCCCAAAATTTATTGTAGATTTCACTAGGGCTGCAGCGAACGATTATTTTCATAATCGATTAGTTGGCTGATTATTATTTCGATTAATCGATTCATCGGATAAAAAAACAAGAGAAAAAAATGTGTTTACTTAAAAGGGATTTTATGTAAAAAAAAAAAATAACCACAACCCCTCCCCTTTTTTTCATAAGCAATTTCTGTAGTGAACGTAACTTTCGTACGTACAAACGCAAATTGCGTATCTTGAGTACTTTTTACACAAGGTATGCGAGTGCTTGGTCAAATGGATGGTTTGATGCTGCATGCGCAGCTTAAGCCCATGGTTGCTTTTTCAAATGAACACCGCTACAAGCACTTGGTCATGGATGATGATGTCAGCATGAAATCGGGGTTACTAAGCTAAAGTGGTCAGGGTGCATAGAGTGTCCCTTTTTAAATAATTTTGTGAACAAACTGAGTGGGAGGAGGATATGGAGGTGGAAAAGAGTGACTTTACTCAATTGACTTGACTTGAGTGTGAGAGAGAGTGGGTATGGACAAAAGACCGGATCTGAGTGGGGAGAGTGAGTTTGGGGAAAGGGATCAGACCAAAGGGAGGGAATGGCAGTTCACGACCAAAGAGGGTGTGGCAGGGAGGGTGGGGTGGTGGCACAGGACTCCAGCTTCAAGTAAGGATAAAACACAGGCATACAAGCTCCTTCACCCAGTGGCAGTATCCTATTGTTTGTGTTATAGTTCTGCTACTGTTGTAAACGGAATAAAAACAAACTGGTTATGTCTGACATAACCCTAGAACTAAATCCTACCTAGTAAAGTAGCGGCGCGTCTTCTCCAATCAGCTCCGAAGCTGAGGTTATTTACGTTTAACTCGGTCTGACTCTAATCAGTGTGTGCTGTACACAGGACGATTAATCGACACCGATTAATCGATAATGGAAATAGTTGACAACTAATTTAATCATCGATTAGTTGTCGATTTATCGATTAGTTGTTTCAGCCCTAGATTTCACGCAATTTTTCAACATGACTGGGTAGAAGCCGTCCTTAACAAGGAGGATAAGGTCCAGGGTTTTTTCGATGTTTGGTCCCTTTTACATGTCATGCTTACCTGAATCTACAATAGCTAAATTCGAGTCCACCCTGGAATAATTTCATATGCCCTCCCACTATCTGACTGAGTTGTAATGTGTTTTGGTTGATTTCTTATCTTGTTATCTGCTGTGATATTCCTTAATGTAATAATGTAGTATTGCTTTTCTCTTGATGTGCATAATTTTGTTGCCTGAATCTGAAAAATAAAATATAAAAAAATATAAAAATTGGCATTTGATACTACAAAACAAAGATATAAAGCAATTTATTGGAGAAACACCTAAAATAGTTTATAGAGGAACCAGAAGTTTTAAGACTCTACTTACTAAAAGCTTTTTAGACAGAAAAAATATACTTTTTTGTCTAATTTTAGAAAAGAAGAAAGGTTTTTTTTAGGTGTGGCACGTGCAAATGCTGCAAAATTACTATAGGTGACAAAAGCATTCAGCAATTTTAATCTAAAGCCAATCAATCTAATTTCCAAGTAAATACATATATTCATGTAATTCTTCAAATGTTGTCTATTTATTGTGGTGCCCGTGTGGCTTTCAATACGTGGGACATACCACTAGGATGCTTAAAATTAGGATTTCCGAGCACATTTATAATATTAAAAGACAATATGAGAGACATAGTGTGTCGGCCCACTTTTTTAAATATCCTAGTGGTGATCCGAGAGTATTAGGTTTTATGGGGAACCAACAAATTGAGAAACATTGGAGAGGGGGTAATCCCCTTAATAACACTAATGAATTGGAAGCTTGGTGGATTTTTAGCATGGGCTAAATATAGATATGGTTTATTATAAAATTTCCCTTTTTACCCCTTTCCCCCCCCCCTTCAGCATTTTAAATTATTTTTAATATAAATCTCCTTTGCTCTTATATCTGCTTATGTACCTGTATATTTTATCCGCTGGGTTTAGCAGGTTTTTTATATAATTTTATATTTATTTTATTATGTATTGTATTACACATTTTATTGATATGTATCTGTATAGTGTTGTGGTGATATAGAGCCCTGTTTTGGCCATGTAGCATAAATTACACTTTGATTACAGAAATTGTTGTTTTCACGGCCAGGTTTTCCCAAATCAAAAATGGCGCCCACGTCTTCAAGTGGGCAGACGATGACCTGGAGCCGGTGGAAGGATTGCGCGCCCACCTAGAACAGGAAACACGTCATCTCAATCCATTAGAATATGGAAGAATGAGGAATCGACAGACGCCAAATTTTTTTATTTATGGATTATGGCGCCATTTTTATTGACTTCTGGATTTTTTTGGGACATAAATACGGTCTGTATGTCATTACACATTATGCACTTTGATAAAGATTTAGGATGAAATGCGTTAGTGCGTGTCTTTATATGTTCATGTAAAAGGATTTCTGGATTTGCACTTCAACACAATTAATGGGGATTAATCCCAGGATCCTCAGCCTGTAACAGTAGGATATGGTGGCATTAACACTTCTTTATATTTACTCTTAACCAGCCTACACACTATGCATGACTCACTCCCCTGATACTGCCTGTGCACAGTTTGCAGGAATACTCGGTGCTGCTGATTGTTGCAGCAGGTGTATATAGGATGACAATCCCTGTAAATCCTCTGCCCTCTCTTGCCATACACTGCCTGCGTGTATTCAGTGTATGATGTATCACCTTATCTACGGTTTGCTGCAGGGACTGAAAATCCTCTGTCTTAGCCAGGAGATGCCAGGGGTACAGGTACATACAGATAGGCACAGGCGAGATGGTGCCCATAACTTTGAGTGCCAGTATAATGCCAGCAGCCTGTATCGCTGGCTGCTGGGGGAATACTACTCCCATCATCTCCAGTTAATGGCAGATATCTGGGGACGCAGGCAGTGTATGGCAAGAAAGGGCAGAGGATTTGCAGGGATTGTCTTCCTATATACACCTGCTGCAAAGACCAGCAGCACCGAGTATTCCTGCAAACTGCACAGATTGTGTCAGGGGAAGTGGGTCATACATAGCGTGTACATGTCACGGGGTGCTGTTGGTTTTGAGCCCTGCGTGTAGTTACACAAACAGAGAGGCAGGTAAGTGGGGTTAAACCAGAAATAAAGGTTTATTTAAATAAGAAACAGAAGTAAACCAGGAAGGGGACAATGGATAAGTAACAATAAGTAAAGGAGCTGGCTGGGTGAGATACTATATACACAGGAGAGGGTACACTGAGCAGATGGGCTAAGAAGGGGTAGATAGGACAGGACACTGAATAACACAATAGGGCTAACAGGACAGGTACTGGACTGACCACTGAATACAGAATAACACAAGGGGATACAGATGAACTAAATAACACACTTACTAGATAAACAGAGGATGGAGGACCAGAAGACACAGAGGGCAAAAGGAATAACAATATCAGGCGTGGTATCAGAAGGACTATAACATAAGAATGGTCAAATCAAGCAGAGGTCTTGGCAGGCAGCAGGTGGTCAAAAGTCCAGAGCAGATGATCATACACAGGAGGTCAATCAATAGGCGGATCTGAAGTAGTGATGGGAGTTTCAGATAGAGTCCAGGAATGGAGATTGTAAGGAATGTCCAGGAAGGGGGGTTGCAGAAGGTATACAGCGGTGAGGGGGGAGGGAGTCACAACAAGATAGAGCAAGGAAGGTGGTCTCCACGGGGTACTGCAAGGAAGGTGGTCTCCACAGGATGCAGCAAAGAGGGGTTATCACAGGATGCAGTATAAAGGGTCTCTGACAGGTACTGTGCATAGCACGCAGGACTGGCACACAATGAAGCTTCCAGGGAAGAACAATACAGAAGCCTTCACTGAATGGTGAGGCCTGATTATATGTGAAGTCCAGGCCCAGCCCACACCTGAGGCTGGAGAGGTGAGGGGAAACCAGGAATGGGTGCCTGGACACCTGTAAGGGCAGGGGCTGTGACCCCTGTATAATGTTGTGTGTATGGAACCCAAAGGCAAGCCGTCGAAGAAGGAAACCAGGAGATGTATATAAGCAACTGAATATTTACTGAGATGAAAAAGGAATATAAGTCCAGAACAAAAGACTATTAGTCAAAAGGTATTCTTGGTTAGAACAAAGTCCAGAACGGAGGATTGCGAGTAAGGGTCTTCGGGTTTAGAAGTGATACAAAGTCCAGAACAAGGGGTTGTAGAAGAAGGTAACGTGGGCTGTGGCCTTTGAGACAAGCCTGGGTTGTGGATCTGGAACTGGTACCGTGGTCGTGGAGTAAGCCTGGAGGCAGGATCTGGAGCTGGTACCGTGGCAGCGGAAGCAAGCCTGGATGCAGGATCAGGAGCTGGTACCGTGGACGTGGAAGCAAGCCTGGAGATGGATCTGGTGCTGGTACCGTGGACGTGGAAGCAAGCCTGGAGATGGATCTGGTGCTGGTACCGTGGACGTTGAAGCAAGCTTGGAGATGGGAGCTGGAGCTGGTACCGTGGGAGCAAGCCTAGATGCAGGGTCTGGAGCTGGTACCGTGGAGGCAAGACTGGATGCAGGGTCTGGAGCTCAGGATTCACTTGGAGCAGGAGCGAAGAGGGAACACTGGCTAACTGAAGCGGTGAAACCACAGTATAACCTGGTTAATGAACTGAGAAAGGCGGCAGGTTTAAATAGGATTCAGAGGATCATAAGAACACCGTTCACCTGGGACTCGTAGGTGGAGCTGGGATACCTGAGTACTTGATAGGTTAATTGGGGGCAAAGGAGGATCTCCAGTGCAGGTGTCATGCAGTACCCGTAAGCTACCAGCAGAGGGCGCCAGAGTACCAAGCTCCTCGTGTCTTAAGGAGATAGGCGATCGCGCGCGTGCGCGCTTTGTTCCTCGGCATTCGACTCCTGTCGGCGGCGTGGGGCGGACCTCGAGCTCTCTCCTGCTTGTGGGCAGAGAGCGTGGAGCGAAGCGCCACGAGGGATCTCGGGTGAGTATTGCAGGCGTCCCAACATGGCGGCTGGGGCCGAGAACGGGGCATGACAACACCAGACCAGGCAGACATAATATCCGGACTGGAATGGCACCTTACTTGCCCTTCTTATGGTGTGTGCCGTGACAGTAGAATGATTCAGAGTATCTTTATACATATGTGTTAATGCCACCTGTGACATGGGTCACTTTAGAGTTGGGGTGCAAGGGCATGGAGATGGGTTTGGGGTGCAGGCCTGAGTTTCGTTATTATTTTCATTGCCATACTCTTTGTGATTTAGTTTAAAGTTTATTTCTGTGTTGAACCAGAATAATGTAATTAGGTTTGTGTAAAATGGATTATGCAAAAATACTGCCTCATTATCTGTCTATTGCCTTTGTGTATCTGTATTAGCTGTCTTCTGTATATTGTACTTTTCTGTGTTAGCTGTCCTATGTCTGTATATTGTACACTTTCACTTGCAGTAAGATGATTTCTTTGATTTCCCTGCTTCCCTCAACCCCCCTCCTGCTAGGTCTATTTCATTGTTCTGTATTGATGTTATCTATAGTGTATTGTCTCTTAACTGTGTTCTACCTGTGTGCTTTTTCAAATAAAGAGTCAGTCTTTGTTTTGCAGCTCAACAACACTGGTCCTGCCTGGTGCTTTTTAGAGAGAAGGTTTGGGGGGGCTGCTAAAGCTGGATTTCGGGGTCCAGCCTGGAGAAAGCTAGCGTTTGACAGAGGCACACGGTCGGTGTGCCAGGCGGTCTGTCACATTTGGCTAGCAGCGGTGGGATTAGCTTTTTCCATTGAGCAGTCCAAACCACCAACGGAGAAGAATGTCATACTCAAATCTGGTGTCTGATCAATAAGACACCAGAAAATGTGAGTACGACATTCTTCTCCTTTGTTTGCACTCCATTTTTTACAATATTGCTCTATGTGAGTCATTTTGTATTTTGAGGGACACGGAGGATGGTAACCCTGTAAGGAAACCACACTTCTGAGCCATGGGGTGCAGCAGAAGGAACCACTAACAGGACAAGAAGCACCAACTCTAGCACATCTTTCTTTTATACTGACTTACAAGAGGGAAAAGGGATATACCACTGTTTAGGATCGGGGTACTCCACGCTCGGTACCCTCCGTCTGGACGCCCCTTTCCACTGAACACAGGATATATTTGTATCCACACACAGAATAGCCGACACATAAACTGTGATGCTTGCAGATGGAACACCAAAAAGTAGAATGCTTTATTTTCAGGTACAGAAACAATGGACACCCGCCCAGCCGTGGAACAATCATGTGATTGCCTTGTTGCTAGGGGAAGGTGTGGGTTAATGGGAGCATGTGAAGACAAAGGAATCACCTACAGGGGGGGTGGAAGCAGACAAAAGGTTAGATTGCAAGCTCTTGAGCAGGGTCCTCTCCTACTGTTGGTGAGTAGGAGAAAAAATATAGTAGGAGTAAAATATACCAACTTAAAACTGTAACATACAGATACACACTTTGACAACAGCATAGCACATCACACAACACTATATACAGAGACCATAAACTGTAAAGAAAACTAAATGCAAATAAATTTTGGGGCAGCCGTTCCGTCACAACCACCAAGTGGTCTGGAGAGGCAGCTGACTCTACAAATACGAGATACTGTATGACTTTTATTTTTCCCTGCACTGATTATTAAGACTTCCACAATCATTAAGACTTTTACAACCTGGAGTATACAGGAAAAGACTGTAAATGTCACAATACTTTGTTTTATCTTAGATTGTTTTATCCTATTTGCACCATTTTACTTGCATTGTATTTAATTTGATTGTATCGAGGTTGTTTATTTGCCATCTGATATGGAAATTTTGGACTTCGCGCACAAAGTCCCGGTGCACTAAAAGGTACACTTCAGTATTAAAGTGCGCCAGGTACAAACAAATCCGTCGCTATAAAAAACACTCTATATTCAGTTCTTATATTCTATAATATTCAGTTCTTTCTGTATAAGGGATGAAGTACTTCCTTAGCCCAGAAAGAGTCAGACACAATGCTGGTTCAAACTGGAGTCCATCTCACAAGAGCTAGAGAGCGCCTGGACTCCTTCATTTATTAAGGCAAATAGAACAACGCCCAGTGGGGGATGGCTTTACAACATAAAACCCTTCAGCCCAGAAAGTACATTTACATATCAAAAGGACAGGGAAGTACCAAGATGGCTGACTAGTCCAATGTACACACCTCATCCCTGTATAACAGGAAGGATGAGTCATGTCCATTGTCCCCATCACTGTCAGTCTGGACCTCATTCAACACAGTGATCAGTGTCTAGTAAAGATCAGTCTACTGGTTCTCATAGATTTGAGACTATCTGCGGAAACAATACTACAGGTATTGTTTGTATACGGTACAAGTATATCGACAAGGCAGGTATGTCTTAAAAGCCGATATGCATCCAGAAAGGGATAGCGTAGCCGTAACGGGTATAATCTGTATCTCTCGTTATGCAGACTTTACTTCTCTAATGTGCATAGACATTTGAAGGTAAGAAGCCCAGCGCATTGCACTTAGTGCTCGCAAACCAACAAACACCCCCCACACACCGAGAACTCGTCTTTAAACCCAAGAGAAGGTTTTCATACTGACGGTCTTACCGCTGGTTCCGATTCAACCCAAGTACCCTCTGCTAGAGCATTTCTCTGTTAAATCCGACACATGGAGACCGATGACAACATATAAAACACACACATCCTAGAATAAAATGTCCACATAATAAAATTTCCACAACACATCACCACCATGTGGCACCAGTGGCACAGATTATCATCATTTTTACAAACCAACGGGACCCAGAGCCGGCTACCATCAGAAGAGCAGGGATGGAAGCGCCCAAGCAGCACCAGGAGCCTGGTTCTGCCCAGGGTGTGCTGAAGGAGAGAAATTCTGTTCGGTGGAAGCTATGGAGGGAGGTTCTGCAAGTTGAGCAGATCTATTTGGGCAAAGTTATCCCTACTTATGAAGAAAGATTCCAGACACATTGGGACTTGCGGTTGCAGTTCCTGGGAGAGCAGCCCCTGGAAGAATGGCTGTTGGAGCTAGATTACCTGATCTGGACAGAGATGATACTGGATGACGGGTACTGGGCAATGGACTGGTATATTGCCCAGCTGTCTCTAATGCTGGGGAGGAACAATCCCACAGAGGGCTATGACTTTGGCGACCCAAGATTGGTATTTGATGCTCTCCAGGGAGACCCCCATTTCAGCAGTGTAGCAGAGTGGAGATGGGATGATATTTGTGATCTCAGGGATATGGAGCTCCCTTGTGAGCTTGGATTGAGAGGTGACTTGGACTTGCTGGTCGCCCAAGAATGGGAGCTGGAGCAGGACTACAAAAGACTGTTTAAGAAAGCCCAACAGCTTGCTCCAGCCGCTATGGATACCGCAGAACCAGGCCTGCCGACCGATCTCAGTGTCGCAAGTCTGTACCCAGGATCTGCAGCCATTCCTGTGCACCATGGAAAGGAGGCAGTTGGCCCCTCTCCCTAAATACAGACTACGCTTGGGGCCTAGGCTGCTACAGAGGAGGCAAAGCTTTTACAGCTGCAGCACAGCGAGCCAACTGAACCAGAGAAAGTGGCAGACTGGGTAAGTAAAGTTCCTGAGGAGACTGCAATGGAGCAAATTGCCTGAGTTGTGGGACCCTTTTCCAAGGATATTTTCAGTGTACGTGTGTTACATACTTGCCTACGTCCTTGCAGATTACTGTGAGTTTTATTGTTGTTCAGCTCTGTGATACGCTCATACACACTGCAGATTACTGTATCACAGGGCTGCAAAGCAATAGAACTCATGCTCATACACACTGCACATTACTGTGAGTTCTGTTGCTGTGCAGCTCTGATACGCTCATACACACTGCAGATTACTGTATGACAGAGCTCCCCAGCAATAAAACTCACAGTAATATGCAGTGTGTATGAGCGTGAGTTTTATTGCTGTGCAGCTCTGTGATACTCTCATACACACCGCACATTACTGTGGAGCTCTGTGATACGCTCATACTATACATGCTGCTTCTAAAGCATATGTGCATCGCTTGGTCTCTGGCCTTGTGGGGCCTCATAACTGAGCTTCGCCTAAGGCCTCACCAAATCTGGAGCCGCCTCTGCCTCCTGGCTCTTCACCCGGGGAGACTCGGCTGTGCGCGGCTGGCTGCCTCCCGTACCTCCCCTCTTCTCCATGTCAGTCCATCCCCCTTGCAGCCTGTGCCCTCTTCCTTCCCTGTATGAGTTTGGTCTGAGGGTATATAATATATATACACAGTACTATACCTTACCTTACTATACTTCCCTTACTATATTATCCCCGAGGCCTGCATGGGAGATATATATACATCTCCCATGCAGACCTCAGGTATAGTATAGTAAGGAAAGTATAGTGTATACACTACAGTAGTATATATATATATCTATATATCCTATACAGGCATCAGGTATAGGGTATATATACACACTACTGTATACACTATACCTGATGTCTGTATGGGGTATATATGTATATATACATACTATAACTTACTATAGTGTTGTCTGCTGTGTTCAGATTTTGCTACATGCAGGAAGTGTCTTCTTTTTTTTTTTGAGCAGATACAATACATTTGGCAATGGACATTATTAATTGTGATGCATCGTGTAATCAAATCGAATCGTGGGCAAGATAATCGTAATCGCATCGTGAGACCACTGAAGATGCGCAGCCCTAGTGTGTGTGTGATATATACCTACCTCAGGGTGTGTGTGATATATACCTACCTCGGGTGTATGTATGTGTGTGTGTGTGTTATATACTCAGGGCCCTATTACACTCCTCAAGCACAATTTTGCACGCGCGCAAAAACGCATTAACGCGAGGGGAAAAACCCTTTGCGCTGAACATCGTATTACGACGTTCGTGCACACAATGTGCGTTAACGTCTAACGCGAGTTACTCTGTGCGAGCGAAGGTTCGTGCGCGCATCGCATACTTAACATTGTGAGCGCAAATGCGTTTGTACGCTGGTATGCGGATGGTATTACAATCGATGCGCAAATTTGTACGAACGACGTTTGTGTGCATAATTTTAATGAATTTTAAAAGCTGGTGGTAACTGCAAATGTGAACGTTCTGGCCGAAACCAAATACACCAGCACGAAAACAAAAATACAGCACAGTATAGTTACACATTCTACACATACCCAAACAATAAAATTGAGAGGTTGTGCGTGTTTTTATTATTGCTGCAACATATATACTCAGATTGATTTTGACAGGCGCAAAAACTGAACGGGAGACAATTGTGGTTCTTAATTCTGATTGGCTGAATCATGTGAAAAAAACAGTCTGCCCACCGATTTCTGCGCGCAGCGTTAATTTGCGCGCGTCTTCGCGCATATTTTTTACGCGTGATATTGTCGGGTATATTAGAGACAAAGGATTTAAAATGGATGCTTGTAGCCATTTTGTTTTTAAAGACAGTTTTTCTTTCAAAATTTCTCTACGTTTAGAGATGAACGAGATTTTTTTTTACAGAGTTCATTCCTGGGTGAAGTCTTTTATATTTTTTTTAAGAAGTGCCAGACATGAAGGAACCTAGAATGAATGTTAGATAATGCTAAGACGTGTCATAAGTAAATTTATATAATGTATGAAATTAATGTACGAATTAATGTAATTATATATTTGTAGATATTCTTGCAACGTAGACTGAGATTCTCAGACACCGTTAAATCCAAATTCTAAGTAATTTCTATTCTGCAGATAGAAATATGAAGAAGTGGATATAAGGATTTATTCCTAAAGAAATGTTGTAAGATTGATACCAATATATATATTGAATTTGGAAATTACTGTGATTAAAATTAATAAGCAAGGAATTATATAACTACAAAATAAAAGGCAAGGGATTAGAAGTTTAATTCTCGAGATTAGGGGAGGATTCACTAAATAAGTTTTTATTACTTATTAAATTAGCTCATCTTTTGTTGATCCATGTAGTATAGAGATATTCAATCACAGACTTCTTAACTGATCAAATGGTTGTATAGGAAACACTAAACTATAAAAGCAGAGACAACTCTCATTGCGCAATGTTTTTCACATAGATGTTAAATTGAGATTGAAAGGCAGTGTATAGGAATATCACTCACAAACAGGGAGCCTATAGGCTCGTAGTATTCGCCTTTAAGCCTTATGGGGGGCTCTTCCCATCAATCGATAATTCGGCAGATGTGGAATGACTTCATGGTTTCAGTTTATACCTCAAATAAATGAGAGCTATATGGCACGATACCAATTTAATTTGGCAGCAATATATAAAGAATCTATATCGAGTTACTCACATGCTCTTGAGCCTCCCAAATGAGTGGCTCAGTATTAAAGCCTTGGACCACTTCAATGAGGGGGGTCCTACACCTACCACGGTATCCAATTTAGAACCACCAGTTGAATGGAGTATACTGTCAAGGCAATATACGTTGGAGTTGGTAAAATGAATGGTCAGAAGGAATTAATATGAAGGATTTATTACAAAAAAATTATTAAAATAAATCCAGTATATAAAATGTATAAAATAAATTGGGCTAAATCGGTTTAGCCCAATTTATTGTATACATTTTATATACTGGATTTGTTTTAATTATTTTTTTGTAATAAACCCTTCATATTAATTCCTTCTGACCATTCATTTTACCCACTCCAACGTATGTTGCCTTGACAGTATACTCCATTCAACCGGTGGTTCTAAAGCACAAAATTGTGCTTGAGGAGTGTAATAGGGCCCTGAGTGTATAACACACACACACACACACATACATACACCCTGAGGTTGTCTCTACTTTTATATTTTAGTGTTTCCTATACAACCATTTGATCAGTTAAGAAGTCTGTGATACCACACAAGATTGAATACTAGTTGTTCCTATTTATGCGCTCCCTAACAAACAAAGTTTGGATAAAGAGATGCGCTCGGATCATAATACGAGCGTTAATGTTTAACGCTGCGCGCAAAAACAATTCCACTGCGCGTGCGCATTTGCGCGGAGAATGTAATCGAGCCCTGTGTGTGTGTGGTCTGTACTTACCTCATTGTGTGTGTGTGTGTTATATACTTACCTCAGTGTGTGTTATTTACTTACCTCAACGTGTGTGTGTCATATGCTTACATCAGTGTGTGTATGTGTTTTATATACTTACCTGTGTGTGTTTGTGTGTCATATTCTTACGTGCCTGTGTGTGTGTTATTACTTAACTCAAACTGTTATATACTTACCTCAGTGTATCTGTATGCGTGTGTGGTATATACCTACCTCAGTGTGTGTGTGTGTGCAATATATGTAGGGATGAGCCGAACGCCCCCGTGTTTGGTTCGACTTCGAACTCGAACAATTTCAAGAGTTCGAGCTCGAACGCGATCCGAACTCAATGTAAGTAAATGGGACCCGAACGTTCAATTTTTAGAGTGCCCTCCATATATGCTAGATATTTGCCATAAAAGGTGTATGGGGGTCCAGGTAGTGCACTGAGGGACAGGAAACAAGGACAAAAAGTTTAAAAAAAACATTTTTAAAGGAACAGTGAGTTTTCCATGAAATAAAGGTTAAGAATAAAAACAAAAAATTACTTCAAATATCGTGCCTAGGAGGTCCCCATAACCTGCCCGTGAAGTGGCGGATTTGTAGGATGTATAGAAACATATGAAAACAAAAAAATGACATTTCAAATGACGATAAATGGTTTTCCTTTAATCTATTCATAAACAACTGCTTGGGGCGGCAGTCTGTATGAAAAGAGGAGACGTTTTAGGACACGCAGAACATGTTTAGTGGTTTTTTTTGATAAATTATGGTGAAACTTATGCAGGCTTTGGATGAAAGTAACAAAAGGTGCTTTAAAATTGGGCCTTTAGTGTCGGCAACAGTGCCGTCACACCGTAACCCCTCTGTGGTATTGTGGAAGAGTGCAGGGTTGGACCCTGCTGTCAAATATTAAAATGATATGAATCTGGTATAGGCGTCAGTGGCAGTGCACCCAAATATTTTACCTTTTGTGGCAGCAAGTGCCTTCACACCATAACCCCTCTGTGGTATTGTGGAAGAGTGCAGTGGTGGACCCTGCGGTCCAATATTAAAATGATATGAATCTGGTATAGGTGTCAGCAGGGGCGTACCTAGAACATTTGGCACCCGGGGCGGATCTTATATTTGGCAACCCCCCCCCATTAAAGACCAGCAGACCGCATGCAGCATATTGATATATACCCCTATTAAAGATCAGCAGACCGCATGCAGCATATTGATATATACCTCCATTAAAAACCAGCAGTCCTCTTGCAACAAAAATATAAACATTAAAGACCAGCAGAGCAGACAGACCTCATGCAGCATATTGAGATGGGAGGCCTATCACATGACCGCGGCTGCACGGCGCAGCAAGCCTCACACACAAGGCCAGACAGGCGGGCCGGATTTGGCGGCGGTTGGCTGCCTTGTCCGGATCCAGCGCCTGCCTCGGCCTTACACTGAGTGTGCGTGTGCCCTGCAGTGAGGCTGCCCGACGACCAGCGGCTGTTTGCGATGCGGCGGCGGGCGTCCGACTCCCCACATTCCAGGGTGCGGAGCGGAGGCTGTGTGGCACCCCCCCAACACTGTCACACCTGGTACCTGGGGCGTACCCCGCCCAAGTACGCCACTGGGCGTAAGTGGCAGTGCACCCAAATATTTCACCTTTGGCAGCAAGTGCCTTCACGCCGTAACCCCTCTGTGGTATTGTGGAAGACTGCAGTGGTGGACCTTGCGGTCCAATACTAAAATGATATGAATCTGGTATAGGCGTCAGTGGCAGTGCACCCAAATATTGTGCCTTTGGTGACTCACTGATACACTCTGATAACAGGCTGTGCCAAGACAGATTCAAATTTGCTGAACTCTGGTAGAACTCACTGATACACACTGTCCCTGATAGCCTGGCAGTGCCAAGACAGATTCAAATTCCCAGAAATCTCCTACAACATCACTGATACACCCTGTCACGGAAGGGACATAGGGGCTCGGCGCAGCGAGACCCAGGACTCAAACCCAAGACATTTTTAAAAGGACCTTGTTTTCCTTTGAACGTTTGCAGTGTGCGTTTCAATGTATGAACAGTTTATTTTCCTTGCTAGATGTGGTTTTACTTGATGTGCTGTATTAAGATGTACCCTGTGTGATTTTAAATATACTTTACATCGTTTGGTTTTAGTTTAGTGAAATGACATAGCTTTGGTTTTAAAACATACTTATATTCCTGTAGGTAAATGTGTTTTTCTGTAGCCAGTAAACAAGTTTTGCTGCTGTGTAATTTATGCGTCAGGGAGTTTCCCCATTATCTAGGTACATGTTTAATTTAAGGGATCTCTGATAGTGTGTGTTTAATCTGATGGGCTGGAACAATGGATGTACAAATGTTGTGTGCGCTGAAGGCTAAGAGAATGTGAAGAATGTTGATTGTAAATACCTGACCTAACTCATTAGTATGGGTATGCAAATTGTGACTGCTGTACTTCAGCATAAATAGTGGCGTGTGATTAAAAGAGTTCAGTTCATCTGACTGTTTGAAACATACAGCTCTGCCTGGTGTTGTCATTTCACGTCGGCTACATATCACCACCACCCAGGAACGGGTCACCCTAACGCAGCAGAACATCGATTCGCCGCGCCGTTGCGCCACCTTGAATTGGAATCTTGGGATACCGCAACCACCCCGAATCGGGACCTCGGCTGAGCGCCGTGCCTGCATCTGCAAGGAGACTCTACCGAACCGCGGTTCGCCACGCAGACCGTCTCCAGCCCTTCAATGGTCAGTAGATCCGCTGCTCGAGACGCCGAGTGCCGTGCCACTCGGTAGTGGGGCGGATTTCCACCGTGGGTGCCCCATCTACTCTCCAGATCTCCACCGCCACGTGGTCTTCTACCCAAGCCGCTCGAGACGCCGGGTGCCGTGCCACTCGGTAGTCGGGCTTGGCAACACCAACGAGGGGGTCAGATAGAGCAGGACCGCAGGTGGATACGCCCATTCCGTCATACTGGTGGCAGCGGTGGGATCGCTCTCTGCAACCCCCCAGCAAGGAGACCTACACCATGGCGGTGTACAGCCATTACAACAGGGACACCCTGCGGGGCATGCTGGAGAATCGGGGAGGTACCCCAGGCTCTAAACGCAAGAAGACCTTGATTAAGGAGCTGCAGGTCCTAGATCGGGTGGGCGCGGCGACGGTGAAGCCACCCGCCCCCACCCCTGTCCTCGCAGAAGAAACGGAAGATGCCTTCGTCAGAAAGGCGCGGCAATGGATCGCCCTACTCGGAGCTGCCCCATCGGAGGCTGACATAAGCAAGGTGATCCAGGAGGTCCGGCAGGAAGAGGAGCGGGACAAGGACCGCGAGGAGCAAGAGAAGGACCATCAGCACGAGTTGCGGATGGCGGCGCTCAGTGCAAGAATGAGTGAACTTTCTAACCCCGTCCCCAAACCCGTAGGACCCTGGGTCGAGGTTTACAGCTCGACTGGAGCTTCACCCCGGGAACCTACCCCCCCCCAGCGATACCCCTTTCGGGACTTACAGCTCGCCTGGAGCCTGTATGGGGGAAAACGCACATCCCAGCGACCCTTGGGTGGAGGCTTACAGCTCGCCTGGAGCTGCATCCGAGGACGCCACACCCCCCAGCGAGTGGCAGTGCCACTGTTTCAGCACCCTCGCGGACTCGAGGGCGGAATTCCCGAGAAGGCTGCAGGAGGGCCTGGTCCGGTACCATGGGTCCACAGTGGAGCCCACCGGGTACGAGTGGCGAGACGAGATCCGCCAGGAACTTTGGTACGAGGCCCTGTACCATGAGAGGGACTACCATGACGTCTATGTTCCCTCCGACGCTGTCATCCACCAGGTGCAGTATGACGCTCGAGCGGCGTTCCTGCAAGATCGGGCCCCGGAGGAGTGGGAGGCAGAGCTCCAGTACCTGGTGCAGCAGGAGATTGCACTGGACGCCGCGTACCGCGCGCTCCGGTGGCTAGCCGGCCCCCTGATACCCCGCACCATTGACGGCGCCTCCACCGCAGGGCCCCACTATGGTGGCACGGGGCTGCTTTACGAGAGCATGGCCACAGACCCTGGGTTCGGAGAAGAGACAGAAGAGCGGTCGGAGGAGATACTGGATCGACGGGAACAGGAGCTCCCGTACGACAGCAGGGACTCGGAGTTCGAGGAACTGGAGTTCCTAGCAGAGCGAGAGTGGGAGCTCGAGAAGGCCTACAGGAGATTGTTGGACAGCGTTCCGCAGTCGGGTCTGAGTCCCATGTACTGGGACGGGTCGGCGGAAGGAACCGACAGTCCACAGGACTTGGAAGTATGGGAGGCCGAGATGCTCCCATGGGTCCCCGTTGGGGCCCCAGCAGAAGAAGCTACCCCCTTCAACCCGCAGGAAGACACGGTGTCCGTGCCCGCGGGCCCAGCGGAAGAGCTGGCAACGGGGCAGAGCGCCGCTGGCCTCTGCCCACCCTCAGCAGCAGAGAAAGTTATTCCCCACCCAGCCGAAGAGCTGGCCACAGGGCAGAGCGCCGCTGGCCTCTGCCCACTGCCCACAGTCTGCCAGGAGGAGCAGACAGATGGTTCCCCCGGGCTGGGTTGTTCGCAGCCATTGACCGCCCTGGGGATGGAAGAAGCCACCCTCCCGCAAGGAGACCCCCACCCAGCCGAAGAGCTGGCCACGGGGCAGAGTGCCGCTGGCCTCTGCCCACCTTTTCCCAGCTGCCCCGAGGAGCAGAAAGGGGATAACCCCGCGCTGCCGATCTCGCAGCCGTTTACCCCATCCAACCCCCTGGACTTTGTTCCGGTAACCACCTCCCCAGCAGAAGAGCTGGCAACGGGGCAGAGCGCCGCTGGCCTCTGCCCATCTCCCACCCTCTGTCCCGAGGAGCAGAAAGGGGATACCCTCACGCTGCTGATCCCGCAGCCATTGACCCCATCTAACCCCCTGGACTTTGTTCCGGTACCCACCTCCCCAGCAGAAGAGCTGGCAACGGGGCAGAGTGCATCTGGCCTCTGTCCACCCTCCGTCGTCTGCCCTGAGGAGCAGGCGAGTTTACCCGAGCTGCTTGTCTCACAGCCGTTGACCCCACCTGACACCCGGGATGTAATTTCTGCGCCCACTTCCCCAGCAGAAGAGCTGGCAACGGGGCAGAGTGCCGCTGGCCTCTGCCCACTCTCCGTCGTCTGCCCTGAGGAACAGCAGAATTTGCCCGCAGCTGTTGACCCCATCTGACCCCCTGGACGTTGTTCCTGTGCCCACTCCCCCAGCAGAAGAGCTGGCAACGGGGCAGAGGGCCGCTGGCCTCTGCCCATCCTCCACCATCTGCCCCGAGGAGCAGAAGGGGGGTACCCTCGGGCTACTTATCCCGCAGCCACAGACCCCACCGGAGCTGGAGGACGCCATTCTCCTGCCCGGGGACCCTTTCTCGGCCTTGAACCACCCAGCCGACGCGCTGGCAATGGGGCAGAGCCTGGTCCCCCTCTGCCCATCTCCACAACCCTTTGGCCCGGAGGCCCCATGCAGCCACTGTTTTCCCCAACGGCTGACCAGGACACTCGGGGCGCGTACACTTGGCACCCGTTTTTCCCGGGTGCACAGTACCACTGGAGACGGCACAGGTGGTACCTCTCCCCAACCACGGGACACTTATTCCGGAGGGGGTACCCCGAAGGACTTACAACCTGCCAGGCACGGCCGCGAGCACCACTGGAGAAGCCTGGCGGCTCGCCTCTTGCCCACGGACTATGGGCCGCAGAGACTGCACCGACTCCCCCTATACGACCCGTGTGGGTCCAACCGGGCTCGTCGGACTTTGGAAAGGGGAAGGAGTGTCACGGAAGGGACATAGGGGCTCGGCGCAGCGAGACCCAGGACTCAAACCCAAGACATTTTTAAAAGGACCTTGTTTTCCTTTGAACGTTTGCAGTGTGCGTTTCAATGTATGAACAGTTTATTTTCCTTGCTAGATGTGGTTTTACTTGATGTGCTGTATTAAGATGTACCCTGTGTGATTTTAAATATACTTTACATCGTTTGGTTTTAGTTTAATTTAGTTTAGTGAAATGACATAGCTTTGGTTTTAAAACATACTTATATTCCTGTAGGTAAATGTGTTTTTCTGTAGCCAGTAAACAAGTTTTGCTGCTGTGTAATTTATGCGTCAGGGAGTTTCCCCATTATCTAGGTACATGTTTAATTTAAGGGATCTCTGATAGTGTGTGTTTAATCTGATGGGCTGGAACAATGGATGTACAAATGTTGTGTGCGCTGAAGGCTAAGAGAATGTGAAGAATGTTGATTGTAAATACCTGGCCTAACTCATTAGTATAGGTATGCAAATTGTGACTGCTGTACTTCAGCATAAATAGTGGCGTGTGATTAAAAGAGTTCAGTTCATCTGAGTGTTTGAAACATACAGCTCTGCCTGGTGTTGTCATTTCACGTTGGCTACATATAGGGATGCACCGATACCACTTTTTTAAGACCGAGTACGAGTACCGATACTTTTGTTCAAGTACTCACCGATACCAATTACCGATACTTTTTCTTAAAGGGACAGGACACATTTTTTCTAAAGCAATACAAAATAATGATTTTAGGTCGGTTTCTTAATATTATGAAGAACTGTAACTCAAAAGACACGTCTGTCCAAAAAATAAAAGTTTACTTTGCTTAAATGATTGATTTGTCACAAAGTTGCTTGTATTACTGAAATAAATTTCTCAGAACATTTGGTTATGAAATATAACATTAACAAAAACAATAATAACAATTAACAAAGGTGCAATACAGCAATATATCACCACAGTATAACCGTGCACTCATAGGGAGCAGCAGTATGGGCTAGATTACAGTTCTTTAAGCTTTACCGATGCTCTCATTACATATCCAACCCCATTAAAGTCTATGGAGTGAGAAATGTGAAGAGACTCGGAGCATTGGTAAAGCTTATCAAGTGTAATCTAGTCCTATAATTAATATTATAGGAATGAATTCAATTAATCAAATTTTTCTAAAGCCAGTGGCAAGTTTTTTTTAAGGAAGAGAAGCATCTCTGCATGGTCAGCTAAAAGTCTGTTTCTGCTATCCGTAAGGATATTTGATGCAGAGCTGAACAGTCGTTCACTTTCCACGCTGCTGCATGGCGCTGAAAGATAGATTTGCGCCATTTCAGCCAGAGCTGAAAATCTAATTTTATTCACTGCCCAGTACTGGAGGGGTTTATCTGACCGAGGAGCAGTGATCTCTCCCAGGTAGGTGTCCAGCTGTATGTTGGCAGCTGTTGGAGCATTGGTTCCAGAAGTTGATGGAAAGTCACCAGCAATCTTTTCAAAGACACTGTCCAGCCTTGTGCTTGGCTGGTCACTGCGAGGTCTTTTGGCAGATGGTTGTCCACTCAAAGAGGTCAGGGTTTCCTCAGCGTTCTTCTGTAGTTTGAGCATTAGCAGCTCTTTCATATGCCTTGCATTCTCTGCATTGGAAAAGAATCGCTCCTTATACCTAGAAAGAAAACAAAACAAAAACAACATTGAATGAATTATTACATAATGAATTTAATAGCTAAAAAATAAAAATTACACATAATTACCTTGGATCTAGTAAAGTAGCTATGCCATAAAGAGGGTTTTGCTCTGTGTCAATGAAACGCCTCTGCAAAGCGGCAAGTAACGTGTTCCTCATCGTTCCGATACCTTGGTCCTCCCCAGCCATGTCCGATAGAACTGTCTGTACCACAGTGACAGATGGAATAACATCTGAGGCAAAGGCATCAGAGGAGCTCATTTGACGCGTCAACTCTTCAAAGGGAGCCAAGATGTTCAGCACCTTCTCCATTAAATTCCACTGGTTTGCGGAAATGGTAACAGGGAGCTCATATTCCGATGCATAGACCCCAAAGGCCCGTTTCTGTTCAATTAGAGACTGCAACATATAGAATGTGCTGTTCCAACGAGTCGGCACGTCTTGTTGGAGCCTTTTAACTGGCTGACCGAGCTGGATCTGGATGTCCTGTAGGCGAGAATAGGCCAAGTTGGAATGTTTGAAGTGGCCGATTATTTTGCGCCCGACTCCCACAGCATCTGCAATGCTGCGCTGTGATAGCAGGCCCTCAGAGACAGCCAGCTGCAGTGTATGTGCCACACAAGAAATACTGGGAAGTCCAGCATCTTCCATGCCTTTGATCATATTTTTGGCATTGTCGCGGACCACAACGTGAACAGACGATTTAGGGATCGCCCAAGTCTCAAACATTTCTTCTAGCATTGTTGCTATTGCTTGACCGGTGTGAGAGCCCTGAAATTTTTTGGCGTGGAGCATCACTTGCTGCAGAGTGAAATCACCATCTACCCACTGTGCTGTCAGGCTGATGAGAGACACTGGACTCACACTACTGCTCCAAATGTCCGTGGTGAAGCTGATTGCCTTCATGTCCTTCTGCAACATGCTGGAAATGTGCTTCTTAACTGCGTCGTGTATCTTTGGCAACATAACATCTGTAATGTACCGGCGGCTGGGAATCTCATACCTTGGCTCCAAAATATTTATAAAGCGACGAAAACCCATATTGTCGACTAATGAAAGTGGTTGATCGTCCAGAACAATAAATTGGCTAAGCGCCTCGGTTATTTTCACAGCTCTGGGGTTTTCTCTTGCCATTTTCTCTCTTCTGGAAAAGGTTTCCTGCAGCGTTAGCTGCTGAGTGCTTCTGCCAGCATTGCTATTACTAGCTTCAACAAATTCGCCATATTCAGCTTTGTGCTTCATTTTCAAATGCTTGATCAGATTACTGGTATTGAAAGAACTGATCTTTGATCCACCTCTGGATATTTTTGCAGGGCAAAGTTTGCAGTCTGCCATGCGTACATTGCTCTCATTAATTTTAAAATAATTCCACACCACTGACATTCTGCTGATGTCTCTGAAAGGCTCCAATATATAAAATACACTCCACCTTGGTTAAAAAAAAAAAAAAAAAAAATAGATTATAGGATTGTCAGACCTTTTCAGATATGAAATTTCTATAACGCAGGAATGTTTAAATTTGGGGCCAGGAATTGCGTCACGCCAACAACTTGTCTGCATCGTTAATATATAACAAGAACAAGAGACAAGCTAAACTCGTTAGTGTTACGCATACAAGAAAGGACATTTAACATTGATCAAAGACAGTCTAATGGGCTCTGTTTATTTTATTTATTTGTTACAACCAAACAGGGTTTAGATCAAATGGTTTAAAAGTAAGGGAACACAATGACAACTAAGATAGATATCTCAGTATTGTGTTTATTTCGTCAGATCGAAACTCTGAAAGCCACGTAAACATGGAACAATAGGTTGCCCAATAAAGAAAAAAAAACAAAGAAGGTTAAATGGCTTGGGTAAACCAGCTTGTAATGCTATTCGGCAATATGTACTATATGGTATGAGAATATTTATTAGTTAGAACTGATAATTTTAGCATCTTATAAAAACAGAGGCCCTACCACACTTAGTTGATCATCACAAATGTCTGGTGTACTAATCCGCATGAAGCCGATTAAGTCGGGTAACGTGTGACTGTTAAAAACGATCACGAATGAATGATTGTATGTCCCCTCACATACACATCCCTGTGGATATAAGTAAAGGGGGTATGAAATGCCACACGCCGTGGCGAAGTATGCCGGCGATGTCACAATAGAAATAAATTTTAATTTGTTAATAAAATCTATGGAGTCCGGGATATAGGAATAAAACGACCCCAAACCAGTAAAAGATTGGCCAAGCCCATAAATTAATTCCTGCAGAAGGTTGATGGTTGATCTGAGATCGCCATCTGCTGGCCAGGTAATATAACACCTGGACAGACCCCTGGAGTTGATGAATATATATATCCTCCAATCAAATGAGGCCACATAGTGATGGGCTAGATCTAAAACTGGGCGGAAGACCACTATATAGAGGGGACACTCCAGAGCAAAAGGACACTGAGAAAAGCTTGGGGAGAGACCTGAGGGACGCTTGGAGGGAAGAGAGGCAATCACCATCGGCCGCCCCTTTAGGACCGACCACACCCTAATCTTCCACCACTCTATCTTCACTAACCAGATGGTAAAGTATACCTGAATAATATGATATCTATTTTCTAATTGCATAGTCCTGACTTTAGATGTCCATCACAAACTAAAGGAATATAAATGAATTATTTTGCTGTTTGAGCCTAATAATCAGTAGAATAGAAATTCTGCCTTTACAGTCCACTGCAGGGGATTGCTAAGGAAGAGACTATCACTGGCTGAATACTTGAGCCATAATTTAGTGAAATTATTTATATTCCAAGAATACTGGTTGTGGACATCTAAAGATCAATTATATACCTATAGTGAGATACGCTGGGACCGTGAAATAGCTTTTATATGTCAAGTACCGTCCGCCCCATTCGTAACCTAGCATAACTCCTTCCATATCCATCTTGCAGCCCTTTCGATTGAATGCATGTACCGTAAGTCAATAAGAAGCGTTGGGTAAACGTATATCGAATGAAGTGCTGTGATTGATCTGTGGAAGAGATAGTCTCCCTATCGAGTGTGTTATGTATCTCCCTGAAGGAAGCTGCATTTAGTGAATAGGCCCCCACAATAATAAATTGTGCTGCAGGTGATGCCCAGTAACTGAGTGTTTATCTTAGCCAGGTGGAGGATTGGTTTATAATGGGAAAGGTTTAAGTGAATAGAATAGAGCTTGGTGTTTAAGAATTGAGGCGTGTATATCTGTGGTGCGGTCTATAAACCTAAAATATCTGTCCATTAGATTATTGCGTGTCGCAGTCTCGCTACTAATCACGATCTCTAATCACTTGTAAATTGTATTTTGCTAATCCGTCGATAATATATGATTGTATGAAACTTGACGTGTGAATAAATTTTGGTTTGAATTATTTTACCGTTACGCAGTCTCATATCATCTTTATTGATTTTACTGTGTTTAAAAATATCTAGAGAGCATCAAAAGAACTCGGGATAACGCGCCATATATTTGTTAAGACGTATATTCATCGATTGGTTATTAATCCCTATTTTAGGGGTTAAATACCAATTTATACCACTGGTATTGGAGGCACTGTCAATAATATATATATCTATATATAGCTACAATAAGAAAAATATACGTCATAATTAATATATCCCTGACCTATTAAAGAAGTCAATAATCTCCAACAGGATTATATAGTAAATTAGAAGTCGTACTAGTGGAAAGTAGTACAATCAACTTTAACCCCTCCACGTGAGAGATTGAATATTTTCTCTCCCCTCTAATCTTGAAGGGGTTAACCGATCTACACTGTGTGTTTGTGAATCCAGAGACCCAATAAACCGGTATTGCGTTTGGCAGCATCTGGAAATTAAGTTGTTCTTGCTGGATGGGGCTGATGAGCATTGTAGTCGGCTGACTTTCTGATTTGCAAACTTGCTTAACCACCTCGCATGTATGTATATTTAAATCTGTACCCTGGTACAATAGGGGTGGGAACTGGGGTTATTCATAGGGGCTCTGTTGTATTGTCTTTTAGGAAATAAAAAAACACAGTGATCCTGAGCTAAAGCATTTATTTTTTATTTCAAACACTACATAAATTAGAAGTGATTTCCAGCCCGCAGAGTTAAGTTAACCCCGTTTGACTCTGCAGTTGTATTCACTGGGACATCTTCATCGCTGTCACCGGCTGTGTTTTGCATGGGGTGGAGGGGCTGTGAATACTAGTACTGTACAACTATCACAAGCTACTACCTGGAGTGCAGCGCTATGTATGTGTGGCTCCCTGTTTAGTAACATTTAAATTAATAATCATCAAGATTCATTTTTTAATTAATTTATGGAGGGTGCTGAATTAAAACAGCCAGGTAAAAGTTTCTAATAGTACACTAGTACTACACAAGTAAAAAAAAAAACTAGTATTCTTTCTAATTCTAGGACCAATTACCTGTCTAATAGGACCAATTACCTAATTTTTTTTTTTTACTTGTGTAGTGTACTATTAGAAACTTTTACCTGGCTGTTTTAATTCAGCACCCTCCATAAATTAAACAATAGTCACTCTACATTTAATTAATTTATGGAGGGTGCTGAATTAAAACAGCCAGGTAAAAGTTTCTAATAGTACACTACACAAGTAAAAAAAAAAACTAGGTAATTGGTCCTATTAGACAGTATTCTTTCTAGGACCAATTACCTAGTTTTTTTTTTTTACTTGTGTAGTGTACTATTAGAAACTTTTACCTGGCTGTTTTAATTCAGCACCCTCCATAAATTAATTAAATGTAGAGTGACTATTGTTTATTATAATAAATAATAGTAATTGGCAAATGCTCTAAGTCCATACCAAATTGTAATTATTTAAAAATTGCACATTGCGCCGCCATGCGGTGATCCTGACCTGATTTAACAGTCTTCTCTTCTCCGTCTTCGACGTCACAGCCTGAGCCTAGCAATTCATCCATTCAGGCCTCTTCTACTGCTGATTGGCCGAATGGATGATTGACAGGCTAATTCACCAGTCAGAGAAGCAGAAGGGGCTGAACGGATACTACGAGCGAGACACGCTGGAGAGAAGACGCTGGAGACGCTGCGGCGGCCATGTTTGATGGATGTCTGTGTCCCCGGCGGTTGCGTCTCCCCGGCGGGAACTTGGCAGCGGTTCTTAGCGGCGGGCGATGGATGTGTCCTGGCTCCCTTGCATCCCCGGCGGTTCGCGATGGCTGTCTGTGTCCCCGGCGTTTGCGTCTCCCCGGCGGATCGCGATGGCTGTGTCCCCGGCGGCGGCAAAAGTACTCGGAATAGGCATCGGGGGCATTTGGGCGAGTACAAGTACTCACCCAAATACTCGGAATCGGCACCGATATCGATACTAGTATCGGTATCGGTGCATCCCTAGCTACATATCACCACCACCCAGGAACGGGTCAACCTAACTCCGCAGCAGAACATCGATTCGCCGCGCCGTTGCGCCACCTTGAATCGGTATCTTGGGATACCGCAACCACCCCGAATCGGGACCTCGGCTGAGCGCCGTGCCTGCATCTGCAAGGAGACTCTACCGAACCGCGGTTCGCCACGCAGACCGTCTCCAGCCCTTCAATGGTCAGTAGATCCGCTGCTCGAGACGCCGAGTGCCGTGCCACTCGGTAGTCGGGCGGATTTCCACCGTGGGTGCCCCATCTACTCTCCAGATCTCCACCGCCACGTGGTCTTCTACCCAAGCTGCTCGAGACGCCGGGTGCCGTGCCACTCGGTAGTCGGGCTTGGCAACACCAACGAGGGGGTCAGATAGAGCAGGACCGCAGGCGGATACGCCCATTCTGTCATACACCCTGACAGAACAATCTCCTCTCCTCTCTGATTCACTCCTGCAAACACACATGCTGGGGCTGCAGGCAGGGAAGCCTTATATAGTGTGCTGTGGGACTTAGCTCTGTGAGCCCATGATTGGCCAAAATTTGCCCAATCAGGACTCTGAGCCGTGATTGGCATAGTCTTGCACCTGATCTGTGGTCAGGTGCAAGGCTGTAGCCAATTACAAGCTTCAGGCCAGTGGAAAAGTGCATTGTGGTCCATTGTGGGCGAACATACTTCGAACACGCGGAAATTTTCGGAGTTCGAACAGCCGAACGGGCGATGTTCGAATCGAACTCTGAACTGATCCGAACCGAACGCTCATCCCTAAATATATGTACCTTGGTGTGTGTGTTATATACTTACCTCAGTGTGTGCATGTGTGGTATATACTAACCTCAGTGTGTGTGTGTGTGTGTGTGTGTATGTGTAATATACTTACCTCAGTGTGTGTGGTATATACTTACCTCAGTGTGTGTGTGTGTGGTTATATAATTCGTAAATTTTCCTATTACCATTACGGAAAGTTTAAATTCTAATAATGACTCAGAGGCGAGTATTTGCATTTCTCCCTTTATTGCACCCATAGCAGCAAAGGGTTAACTTTTGGAAAAAACGTAACAGAAGAAAAAACAACCCCTCCCCAACATGGGGAGGCCCTCCCATAGTCCTTGTCCCGCCCCAATCCCATGTTCAAGTAAGCACTGCGGGAGCATCCACTTCCTCTTCTGAGCCTGTGACAAGGCAACCAAGCCAACTAAGACGGACCAGTTTCAATAATCAACGGGAACCGGATCCGAAGACATCAGGCATACACAGAAGGCATAAATCCACTTAGGACGCTGAAAGACAGGAAGGGACACGGAATGGAATTAGAGGCGGAGCCGTAACAGGGTGTATACACCAACACAGCACGTCCATCAGCAGACACTCATACAAGCAGTCACACCGACAGCAGCGCTAAGTGTGCAAATAAAGACACAACACATGAACAATGTGTGAATTTTAATACAATAGACGGGTGTGTGCAGGACAGAAACAGAAAACAGAGGGAAGGGTGGGAAATACTCGCCTCCGAGTCATTATTAGAATTTAAACTTTCCGTAATGGTAATAGGAAAATTTAGGAATTCTAATGCATGGACTCGGAGGCTCCTATTTGCAAGTTCAACGCCGTCCTAAGACAGTATCAGACATCGCTGCAATAGGCTTAAAGTAGAACGTGCAAAAAGTGGACTCCCTAGACCAGTCGGCAGCCCACATGATGTCCTCAAGTCGACAGCCCATAGACACCGCCCTGGAGGCCACGGCACTACGTACCGAATGGGCCCCAAAAGAAGTGATGTCGACGCCTACCAACTCCATAAGACAGCACAACCAGCGCGCAAGAGTAGCAGAAACAACCGGCTGATGAGGAGGGCAAAAGGACAAGGGGCAAGTCGGGTAGGGAGCGGAAGGGGGCAGTACGGGATTCGTAGGCCCGGAGGCAACGTACGGGACAAAGCAGGGGTTCAGCAGGAAAAGCGGGAAATAGGACAGAGGTCAGGGAAGTTTTTGTGCGGCGCAAAACACGGAAGCGCACACCTTCAGTCACAAAAGACTGAGCCCCAAAATCCAGGGCGCGGACATCACTAACGCGCTTACATGCCAACAAACAGAACAACATGAGTAACTTGGTGGAGAGAGCACGAAGGGATAGCAGGTTGTTATCCTGCCAGGAACACAAGAGGGATAGAACCAAAGTAACATCCCATGTTGATGTGTAGCAGGGTGTCTAGTAAGACGCATACCGCGTAAAAGTCGACACACTAATGGATGGTTCCCAATGGACACCCCCGAAAGGCCCACGTGTCCAGCTGACAAGGCTGAACGGATCACGTTGACCGTTCGGTATGCCTTACCTTCATCGAACGGAATAGTGAGAAAATCCAGGACCACGTTTAGAGGGGCCGTAAAGGGATCCCAATTCCTCCCCATACACCAAGCAGTCCATTTGTCCCAGGCTGCTCGGTAAGAAGAGCGGGTCCCTGGGGCCCAGGACTGAAGGAGGAGGTCTGCAGTGCGGTCCGAAACGTCTGTGGGTCCGCGGGGTTGCCAGAGATCAACCATGCCAACAGCTGTAGCCTGTCTGCCAGGATCAATGAGTGTGGCTGGTCAGACGGGTCTAGGAGGAGTGTCCGGGACAATGGGAGCAGTCGCGGGACGTCCATTGCCATCCCGAGCAGGGTGGGAAACCATGACAGCGACGTCCAATACGGTGTGATGAGGACCATCTGTAGCTGATGACGTCGAACGTGCAGGAGACAACGAGCGATCATGGAAAATGGGGGAAACCCGTACGGACGGGTAGCTGACCAGACCTGTAGGAAGGCATCCGTCGCCAGGGCTTCCGGATCCGGGCGCCAACTGAAGAATACCGGGAGGTGGGTGTTGAGGCGGGAGGCGAAGAGGTCCATGTCGAACGGACCCCAGGTGCAGGAAAGCATGGAGAAGACAGATGGATGTAGCCGCCAGTCCCCGGAGTCCGAGAGATGTCTCGAATTCCAGTCTGCCACTTGGTTCATGAGGCCGGTGAGGAATTGAGCCTGTACAGACATGTTCTTGTGAAAGCAAAACTCTCAAAACCTCTGGGCGAGGGAAGTTCGCTTTGGTGATCATGGGCCTCCGAGTCCGTTGACATAGTGAACCGCAGACACGTTGTCCATCCTCAGGAGAACGCAGTCTGGCCGACCTTGCTTCGTGAAGCACTGAAGGGCGAACAGACCTGCCAGGAGTTCCAAGGCATTGATGTGGTACGTTGCTTCTTCCGGTGACCAGCGACCGCCCATCTCCTCTGAGCCGCAGCGGGCACCCCAACCGGTCTTGCTGGCGTCGGAGTCCACTACCATGGAGGGAGACGGTGTACGGATCTGCTTCCCGTTCCAGAGAACTATGTTGAGGAGCCACCATCGGAGGTCTACAACCGTATCCGGAGTGAGGGTGATCTTGTCTGCGTAGTCCCGACCGGATCGGAGAGAACGGGCCTTCAAGAGTTGGAGGGCTCTGTAGTGAAGCAGACCTGGAGGAATCGCCAATCTTGCCGCTGCCAGGAGTCCAACCATACGGGCCAGAGAGCAGGGGGAGCAATGACTGACCCGCAAAAGAGATCGAATCCCTTTCCTGATGGAGATCACCTTGGAGTTCGGTAGGTGTAGTGACATTTGGGACGAATCCACTAGGAACCCGAGAAACTCCAGATGACGTGAGGGAACTAGGATAGATTTTTCCTTGTTCAATAGGAACCCTAGATCCTGGAGGAGGGTTATCGTCCAGGAGAGGTGTTGTAACAGGGACTCGCGGGAGGGGGACATAAGAAGAATGTCATCCAGATATATAATTAACTGGACGCCCCAGGCGTGGAGGCGGTGTACCACTGGTTTTAGAAGCTTGGTGAAGCACCACGGGGCGGATGACAGGTCAAAGGGTAGGCATGTAAACCGCTAGGTGTGGGAGCCCCACGTGAACTTCAGGAAGTCGCGATGCGCCTGGTCGTTCGGGACCGAAAGGTAAGCGTCCTTTAGGTCGAGTTTGACCATCCAACCGTTTTGGGACAGAGAGTCCCTGAGAGTGTGGATGCCCTCCATCTTGAAGTGATGGTAGACCACCCACTCGTTCAAGGACCGGAGGTTGATGACGGGATGCCTTCCGCCCACTTTTTTCGCCACGAGAAAAAGGTTGCTGAGGAACCCAGGTAGAGCGGGGGACGCGGGCTCTATAGCGCCTTTCTTGCGGAGCGTATGCACTTCCTCCTGAACCAGAGCCATCTGGTCCTGCGCAAACCGAATAGGCAGCGGGAGGGAGTCTTGGACGGGAGGGGATACAAACTCTAGGAGGAGCCCCGAGACTACCTGAAGGACCCACGGATCCGATGAGATGTGTCGCCAAGCGCAGCAAAAGAGACGGAGGCGACCCCCCACCTGTACTTGGGAACAAGGGATAATCTGGTAAAGACATACCTGTTCCACGTCGGTAGTAGGAGGAACCTCTGCCTCTGTATCCTCTGTAGCCTCTGCCACACCAGGGACTGGATCTCGTGTAAGGGACCGGGCCAGCGGAACCGGTGGTAATAGAGGAGGTAGTTGCAGCATTGAGGTCTTGAAACCTGCGGGAGGCGGTGGAACCCGCTCTGCCAGCAGCGCCTGTAGCTGCCAGCCCTACCAAAAACACGCCTCCTGGTGGCGAAGATGCGTTTCATCGTATACTCAGATTTGTCTATGGACTGGAAGGCCTGGGTGTATTCGCCCATGTCTTTAAGGAATGGTTTGCCAAAAAGCATGCCTTGGGCCTTAGCACCCAAATCGTTAGAGGCCAGGTCAACCAATCCAGAGTCAACTTTAAGTAAGATACTTTTTCTGCGTTCGGCAGAAATAGCGGCATTGGCGTTCCCCAGGAGGCAGAACGCCCGCTGTAGCCACTCGCCCACTTGTTTGGGATCTAAGAAAATATGTTGAGTTTTCGCCTCCTCTACCAACTCAAAAATGCGGACCATAGGGCCTGCTACATCCAGCACCTTGTCTTCACAGCTTTTTAGGACACTGTCGATGCCTCTTTTGGCCGACCAACCGGCCTCCTGGTGTATTTCTGGAAGCTCTTATCCACCACAGGGGTCAGGCACGTTTTATGACGATAACTTAGAATTTTAATAAGACTCTGAGACGAGTATTGCCCGCCACTCCCGCCGCTATTGTGGTTTGTTATTTCCTGGGTCAGCGGATCCAATATCTTCCCCTCAAGTTTTTCTTTTCCTCAGCCTCATAAAGGATTTCCTGGTCTCCGGTGGATTGCCCTTTGGGTTCCCTACACACCTACACTGATCACCTCGTACAGCAAAGAAAGAGGAAGTAGGAGGGACGTGGATTGGTTTTGATGGGCACTGAACAGGAAAGAGGACAGATCCAAAGGAGTGGAAGGGGTGTTGGAAGATACCATATATACCTGTTACTACTGTTATTATGTTTTTCTCTTTTATTCAATATAAATGCTTCATATTTTCAAAGTTCTGGCTAGTTGCCACTTGCTGCTATGTATAATAAAGCAAGAAAGAGAAGCAATAGGAGCCTCAGAGTCGATGTGTTAAAATTACCTCAGTCTATGTGTGTGTGTGGTGTATATACTTCCCTAAGTGTGAGTGTGTTCTATACTTACCTCAGTGTGTGCATGTGTGGTTTATAGTTACCTCAGTGTGTGTATGTGTTATATACTTACCCCAGTGTGTGAGTGTGGTATATACTTACCCCAGTGTGTAAGTGTGGTATATACTTGCCTAAGTGTGAGTGTGTGTGTGATATACTTGGCTAAGAGTGTGTGTGTGTGATATACTTGGCTCAGTGTGTGTGTGATATACTTATCTCAGTGTGTGTGCATGTGTGGTATATACTTACCTCAGTCTGTGTGTGTGTGGTATATACTTACCTCAGTCTGTGTGTTATATACTTACCTCTGTGTGTGTGTGTTATATACTTACTTACCTCCAGTATGTGTGTGTGAGTGTTATATACTTACCTCACTGTATGTGTATGTTGTCAGGTATATTACACAGAAAAGGAGAATTTTAAAATGGATGTTTGTAGCCATTTTGTTTTGAAAGACAGTTTTTCTTTCTATTCTCTCTAGGTTTAGAAATGAACGAGATTTTTTTACAAAGTTCATTCCTGGGTGAAGTCTTTTATATTTTTTTTAAGAAGTGCCAGACACGAAGGAATCTAGAATGTTTGTATGTGATAAGGCTAGGTTTAAGTGCTAAGACGTGTCATAATTAAATTTATTGGTCTGTCTTAAGTTTCTAAAACAAAAGATATTTTGTCTTTTGGGTATAGGAATAAGAGTTAATATTCTCTAATATAGATTTATATTCACAAAATATATGTTTATAATCAAGGTATATTTTATTATATTCACAGTAGGAAATATATATTCCAATAAATATTGTAGAAAGTATATAATTGGTAAATAATAAAAATTACTAAAGAATAGATCCTGTTGAGAACCAGAAAAGAATTCAGCTGAAAGGAGTAACTAAAAGGGAGTAGGGATATCAATCAAAGATGACAGATGGAGACACTGTGTCTAGTGACTGAAGAGAAGGTCTTTGTTACGTCAGATTGACCTTTCTTGACCCGAGATAAGACTATTAAAAAGAAATGGGGAATTAAATAAGAAGTGCAATACTGTCCTCTAGAGGATAGTAATATATTATAATTGATATACCAATTAATATTACCCGTGACGTCAAATTGGCTATAATAAGCGGCAAGGTTCTTTGTAAGTCAGTCCAAGATTCCAACACTCAGACTCACACCACGATGCAGGCAGATCCCAAGACATGAGGCAATCAAGATTCTCACTAAATTTCTGACTCTCACCAAATCTCTAACTCACATGCATTGATTATCTGATCGATAATCTTCACACATTCCAAAAAAATTACTACATCAGGAATTCCAAGGCAGACTTATCAACATCCAAATTGGACAGGTAATGTATGAAATAAGGAATTAATGTAAATATA